>JAFBMS010003355.1:0-10733 GCA_019788955.1 Albula glossodonta
CCCTCTCTCTGTCAATCAACACAGCCATCACAAACTGCACTTTCTTTTACTGAATGAATCGGGGTTTCTCTCAGGGTTTTCTTTCTGTTTATTTCGTCATTTTAATTCCTTGACACGTTAATAAACAGGTTCCTCATTCAATCCTATGCGTTTTGCATTTCTGTCTCTGGAGCTATACTTTCATCCTCTTGGGTATTTAGCATTTTAACCCTGTTTTTGCACTTATCACTGATCCTTACTGCGTAGGTCTCCCTGGATGAGAACAACACACACACAAATACCATTGATGCAATATTTCACTTATACTTCACTTATAACTCATTCTATTTGGTGACATATCCTGCTCAGTTTTTTGCAGAACCCATTTGTGCTTCTGGATCTGCCATGTTTCAGATGCTCGTAACAGCTGGAGAGCACAGCCTGGAATCGCACCTGCAGCCCCCGATCACGAGCTCAGCTCAGCCTTCGTCACTGAGGTCAGAAGAAGTGAGATAAAGACTCTGTGTCTGTTTTCATGGGTGAGGTCGCCACGCAGGCTTCAGCTGGCCATTTCATGAGCGACCCAGAGAGAGTCCCTTCATGTCTCTGCCAAACTGTCCCAGACCATACTGCAACACACCGCAATGTCTCAGTGAACACCACTGTTTTCATCCATTTCCTCTGTATCTTCCTGCACATCTAGTTTATGAGCATGTCCATCCACAGGCTTACTTTGCTTCAGTTTTCACACCCTATCAATTCACACAGCTGCATATTCACTGCAGCACTCCACCGCCCTGCTGCCTCTGGGCTCCTTAGCCATTACGCTGCACTGCCCTCTCAAAGCGCACATCCTCCATACGGAGGGAAGGGAATCACTGTCACAGAACAGCAGGAGAGACAGAGACCCAGCAGATGCATCTCTAATGCTCCAGGAGACAGAGAGAGGGAGGGAGGGAGAGAGAGAGAGAGAGGAAGAGAGACAGAGGGGGAGGGAGGGAGAGAGAGACAGAGAGATGGGACATAAGGAGGGTCTGACATTAGCCACCACCCCACACCCATCATTAGTTATACAACTGTTGAGGTGATGAGAGAGCCTACACACACACACAAACACACACACACACTCACACACTCACACACACACACACACACACACACACTCACACACTCACACACAAATCACTGCTCAACCCTTTCTACAAGTGGACATCACCACATGGATGCATGGTCAGGCGGGGACCCGTTCCTCCTGTCTGATTGGTCCATCATCAGTGCTGTTTCTACTGTGAGGTCATGTGTCATTAGCAGCATCCTGTGTTCCATCACCAAGGGAAGGGGAAGGGGAGGGGATGGAGCAGAGGGCCTAACCCTAACCCTTCTTCAGGAGAGACAAACAGCTCTTTAAAAATGTAGTCATGACTCTTGGATAATTCAGGGCCATTTTCTGTTCTTTTTTGTAAAGGGAGTGGAGGTGAGGAGTGATTTCCTTCCATCTCTTCAATTTAGGTCCAGATCCTGATGTCATGGATTTGGTAGTCAGTGGAATGAGCAATGCAATGACTTAATACACTCGTGTATCCAACTAGTGCCAAAGCCACTTGTTCAGAGTTTAGCCCAAAACAGGAAACTAGAAAGCTAAATTTGAATCTAAGTCAGTCCCCATAATGAGCCAATATCATGAGTCTGTAGAGCTGAGCAGAAGTTCAGTGCCGTTAGTCTGTAGAGCTGAATGAAGCTCAGTGCCGTTAGTCTGTAGAGCTGAAGTGAAGCTCAGTGCCGTTAGTCTGTAGAGCTGAGCTGAAGCTCAGTGCCGTTAGTCTGTAGAGCTGAAGTGAAGCTCAGTGCCGTTAGTCTGTAGAGCTGAGCTGAAGCTCAGTGCCGTTAGTCTGTAGAGCTGAAGTGAAGCTCAGTGCCGTTAGTCTGTAGAGCTGAATGAAGCTCAGTGCCGTTAGTCTGTAGAGCTGAAGTGAAGCTCAGTGCCATTAGTCTGTAGAGCTGAGCTGAAGCTCAGTGCCGTTAGTCTGTAGGGCTGAATGAAGCTCAGTGCCGTTAGGCTGTAGAGCTGAAGTGAAGCTCAGTGCCGTTAGTCTGTAGAGCTGAAGTTGAGCTCAGTGCCGTTAGTCTGTAGAGCTGAGCTGAAGCTCAGTGCCGTTAGTCTGTAGAGCTGAGCTGAAGCTCAGTGCCATTAGTCTGTAGTGCTGAATGAAGCTCAGTGCCGTTAGTCTGTAGAGCTGGACTGAATCTCAGTGCCGTTAGTCTGTAGAGCTGAGCTGAAGCTCAGTGCCGTTAGTTTGTAGAGCTGAATGAAGCTCAGTGCCGTTAGTCTGTAGAGCTGAGCTGAAGTTCAGTGCCGTTAGTCTGTAGAGCTGAGCTGAAGCTCAGTGCCGTTAGTCTGTAGAGCTGGACTGAATCTCAGTGCCATTAGTCTGTAGAGCTGAGCTGAAGCTCAGTGCCGTTAGTCTGTAGAGCTGAATGAAGCTCAGTGCCGTTAGTCTGTAGAGCTGAAGTGAAGCTCAGTGCCGTTAGTCTGTAGAGCTGAGCTGAAGCTCAGTGCCGTTAGTCTGTAGAGCTGAAGTGAAGCTCAGTGCCGTTAGTCTGTAGAGCTGAGCTGAAGCTCAGTGCCATTAGTCTGTAGAGCTGAAGTGAATCTCAGTGCCATTAGTCTGTAGAGCTGAGCTGAAGCTCAGTGCCGTTAGTCTGTAGAGCTGAATGAAGCTCAGTGCCGTTAGTCTGTAGAGCTGAAGTGAAGCTCAGTGCCGTTAGTCTGTAGAGCTGAAGTTGAGCTCAGTGCCGTTAGTCTGTAGAGCTGAGCTGAAGCTCAGTGCCGTTAGTCTGTAGAGCTGAGCTGAAGCTCAGTGCCATTAGTCTGTAGTGCTGAATGAAGCTCAGTGCCGTTAGTCTGTAGAGCTGGACTGAATCTCAGTGCCGTTAGTCTGTAGAGCTGAGCTGAAGCTCAGTGCCGTTAGTTTGTAGAGCTGAATGAAGCTCAGTGCCGTTAGTCTGTAGAGCTGAGCTGAAGTTCAGTGCCGTTAGTCTGTAGAGCTGAGCTGAAGCTCAGTGCCGTTAGTCTGTAGAGCTGGACTGAATCTCAGTGCCATTAGTCTGTAGAGCTGAGCTGAAGCTCAGTGCCGTTAGTCTGTAGAGCTGAGCTGAAGCTCAGTGCCGTTAGTTTGTAGAGCTGAATGAAGCTCAGTGCCGTTAGTCTGTAGAGCTGAGCTGAAGCTCAGTGCCGTTAGTCTGTAGAGCTGAGCTGAAGCTCAGTGCCATTAGTCTGTAGAGCTGAAGTGAAGCTCAGTGCCGTTAGTCTGTAGAGCTGAGCTGAAGCTCAGTGCCATTAGTCTGTAGAGCTGAGCTGAAGCTCAGTGCCGTTAGTCTGTAGAGCTGAGCTGAAGCTCAGTGCCGTTAGTCTGTAGAGCTGAAGTGAAGCTCAGTGCCATTAGTCTGTAGAGCTGAAGTGAAGCTCAGTGCCGTTAGTCTGTAGAGCTGAATGAAGCTCAGTGCCGTTAGTCTGTAGAGCTGAATGAAGCTCAGTGCCGTTAGTCTGTAGAGCTGAAGTGAAGCTCAGTGCCATTAGTCTGTAGAGCTGAAGTGAAGCTCAGTGCCGTTAGTCTGTAGAGCTGAGCTGAAGCTCAGTGCCATTAGTCTGTAGAGCTGAGCTGAAGCTCAGTGCCGTTAGTCTGTAGAGCTGAGCTGAAGCTCAGTGCCATTAGTCTGTAGAGCTGAATGAAGCTCAGTGCCGTTAGTCTGTAGAGCTGAGCTGAAGCTCAGTGCCATTAGTCTGTAGAGCTGAGCTGAAGCTCAGTGCCTTCCTCAGAGTGAAGCCCAGTGGAGAGCATGGCTGTGGCAAAGGAGGTTTGTCCAGGGCAGCTCTTGGCGGGAGAGGCATTCTGTTACCCTGGAGAATCGGATCAGGTGTCAGTCCTAATAATACCATGTGGGCACACCCATCCCACCACCAACGGGGCGATACGGCCTCACAGCGCTTCTTATCCCGTCCACACCCCAAAAATAGCCCTGGGCCACTCGTTCCCAGCGCACTCTAAAATGAGACGGTCTGAATCCACACACGGCCGGAGGAGGCCTGAATTCTGTTGGGCAACTGGCCAGCATTCAAAGGACAAATCTCTGTGACAACTGTGTGCATTCCCACCCTCAATGTGTGTGTGTGTGTGTGTGTGTGAGTGTGAGTGTGAGTGTGTGTGAGTATGTGAGTGTGTAAGTGTGTGAGTGAGTGTGTAAGTGTGTGAGTGTGTGTGTGTGCGTGCGTGCGTGCGTGCATGAATTCCCAAAACCTCTCGCTTCTGGCAGCTTGTTGGGCCACTGTAAAACTCTCAGCATGCTGTGAGTTACTCTGAGCTCGCTGAAAGGAATGCGTATGTGATCACCTTTCCGCTGACCTTTAGCGGCTTTAGGCGGTCTGAGCATCATAGTGCCACATCGCCGTGATCACGCTGCTCATGTCCTTTAAAACTACTTGGCTTTTTCTGCCGCTCCCAGAGCCCAAAGCTCACTCGCTCTCTGCTACAGACGAGAATGTCCACGCCTCGGTCTGAGCAGAACATCCACGCCTCTATCTAAGCAGAACATCCATGCCTCGGTCAGAGCAGGACAGAGGAGTGTGCAGTCATGTCAGCCCCAGCAGGTGGTTTGGGGAGGAGACCTGATTAAACAGCCATGGAGTGAAGGACATACTGTGAGCATGATGAATGAATGCAAGAGTGAGCATGTGTCACGTTGAAAAAGTTAAAGACTATGGCCCCCCCTGCCCGCCCACCCCACCCCCACAGCCAAAACAACCCATCTTACAAAACAACGCCAAGTACAACAACCAGAGCGCGGCACCCAGAGCACTGCATGCAGCAACAGAGAGAGAGAGGAGAGAGAGAGGGAGAGGAGAGAGGGAGAAAGGGAGGAGAGAGAGAGGGAGAGGGAGAGAGAGCGGGGGAGAGAGGGAGGGAGAGGGAGAGAGAGAGAGAGAGAGAGAGAGAGAGAGATGGAAAGGGAGGGAGAGGGAGAGAGCCCGGGGGCGTGGGGCTAAGACACTCCCGGGGAAAAGGCAGCAGGCCCGTCTGGAGTGAGGGGCCAGATGATATCAGCACACAGGCACAACAACACCACTGAACAGGACATGGGGCTCATTCCAGCCCTCACAGTCATTCAGCGCTCACAGGGTTGCGTCATTAGACCAATGATAAGTGCTCTGAGTCCTGAGTGCAGGAAGTCAGGATCACTCTGTAGAGGGAGGGAGAAGCAGCCCACAGAGAGCAGAGTTAGCCAGCAGCACTCACGACCCTAAAACAGCGGTGAAGATCTCAAAGGATCAGCGCAATGTTTTCATTAAGCAAAATGAGACGTACGTACATGGATCTGAAATGTGTACTAAGTGCAACCTCACTAATACATGAGGTCTTCCTGTTACTCTGAGCAAAGCCCTCCTCCGGTCTACCTGTTACCCTGGGCAAAGCCGTCCTCCGGTCTACCTGTTATCCTGGGCAAAGCCGTCCTCCGGTCTACCTGTTACCCTGGGCAAAGCCGTCCTCCGGTCTACCTGTTACCCTGGGCAAAGCCATCCTCTGGTCTTCTGGTTACTCTGAGCAAAGCCCTCCTCCGGTCTTCCTGTTACCCTGGGCAAAGCCATCCTCCGGTCTTCCTGTTTCCCTGGGCAAAGCCGTCCTCCGGTCTACCTGTTACCCTGGGCAAAGCCATCCTCTGGTCTTCCTGTTACCCTGTGTTTGTGTGAATGTCCAGCGTACGCCATTGTGCACTGTGTTTGTGTGAATGTCCAGCGTACGCCATTGTGCGCTGTGTTTGTGTGAATGTCCAGCGTACGCCATTGTGCGCTGTGTTTGTGTGAATGTCCAGCGTACGCCATTGTGCGCTGTGTTTGTGTGAATGTCCAGCGTACGCCATTGTGCACTGTGTTTGTGTGAATGTCCAGCGTACGCCATTGTGCGCTGTGTTTGTGTGAATGTCCAGCGTACGCCATTGTGCGCTGTGTTTGTGTGAATGTCCAGCGTACGCCATTGTGC
Organism: Albula glossodonta; assembly: GCA_019788955.1. NCBI lineage: Eukaryota > Metazoa > Chordata > Actinopteri > Albuliformes > Albulidae > Albula > Albula glossodonta. Next base: position 6,012 of record JAFBMS010003355.1, read on the forward strand.
GCTGTGTTTGTGTGAATGTCCAGCGTACGCCATTGTGCGCTGTGTTTGTGTGAATGTCCAGCGTACGCCATTGTGCGCTGTGTTTGTGTGAATGTCCAGCGTACGCCATTGTGCGCTGTGTTTGTGTGAATGTCCAGCGTACGCCATTGTGCGCTGTGTTTGTGTGAATGTCCAGCGTACGCCATTGTGCGCTGTGTTTGTGTGAATGTCCAGTGTACGCCATTGTGCGCTGTGTTTGTGTGATGAATGTATCTTTGTGAAGCACACTGAAGACAATGAGGCCTTACTGTCTGCGCAAGCTGGACAGCACTCTGCGCAGCTGATGTGAATGACATGGCGAGACAGCGGGTTTGCATCGCAGCCAGCATCCCCCCCAGCACGGCGGAGCGACAGTCTCCCCCACCCCAGGTCTGACAGCGTTTTCATATTTCATAATAGACCACGTCAGAACTGCTAAAACACACTATGCAAACGTTTGGCAGCTCTTTCCACATATGGTTTCAAGCACAGTGTGGAATTCTTCGGAAATGGGCTTACAAAAATGTTCCAGTGCTGTCCCTTTTTCCACTTTGTTTTCCAAATCAAATGGGGAAAAACATGCAAGACCTCACCCTGACCTCTTCTGTGGTCATAACACATGGACGTAATCAAAATCACCAAGGAGTTCACAGGTGAAAGAGAAACTGCATTAGAATTCATTCAAAAATAACTTCAGGTGGAGATTCATATACATTGTTTTTCATAAAACCACCACTGAAATTTTCCCCAGAGATTTTAAGTTCCCTTACAGAAAATAAGCAAACAGTTTATCGTAATGAGTGGGGCTACACTGAGCTGCCGATCACTGGCTTCTACGAACCAATAAAAGGAATTTACTCTCTACAGCCAAGCACAATGATTGGGCAAACTCAGTCAGGTACTGGCTGCAAACCTCATTCAATCATCTCTGCTGTTTTGTTGTACATTTTACACACATACTATTAATATATAATCACATGATTGCTACACTGCAGGTAGAATCTGTGCAGAGTTATCTGGTATTATGGGCACAGTGGCAGTCAGGGCTGTGCCTAGATCAAACACAATAATGATCAAAACAGATTCACATCACTAACAATCAAATGAGTGGGCTGCATCTGATCTAAGGACCTCATTAAAATCACACTGTCTGGGCTGAGAACAGAAGCATAATAACACATCACTCAAACACAACGCATCACACTAATAACAATGCGAGAGAGAGAGAGAGAGAGCAGGGAGCAGGGACAGAGAGAGGGAGAGAGAGGGAGAGAGGAAGAAAAGGAGCAGGGACAGAGAGGGAGAGGGAGAGAGAGAGAGGGAGAGGGAGAGAGGGAGAGAGAAAGAAAGGGAGCAGGGACAGCGAGAGAGAGGGAGAGAGAGAAAGAGGGAGGGAGGAAGAAAAGGAGCAGGGACAGAGAGGGAGAGGGAGAGAGAGAGAGGGAGAGAGGGAGAGAGAAAGAAAGGGAGCAGGGACAGCGAGAGAGAGGGTGAGAGAGAGAGAGAGGGAGGGAGCAGGGACAGCGAGAGAGAGGGAGAGAGAGAGACAACACACTAATAAACAGACACACACAACCCACAGCCCTTTACAACACACTAAGCCACACACACACTAAGTCAAAGCTCTTTATAACACACTAATAAACACACATATGCACCTTTTCATAACACACTAATAAACACACACATGCAGTTCTTCATAACATATTAATAAACAGACACACTAACCCACCACTCAAATGTACTAATACACACACAAACACAGACTCACACACATACACACATATGCACAGGCATCTGTAATAAGGAAACTCTAGCCCCTCCCCTCTCCCCACCCAGTGACAGCCGCATGCATGAGTACCCTTGAGAGACGTCAGAAGCTACAACTAAACTGAGGATAGAAGCAACCCACTATTCCTTCCTGCATGAGTTCATTCACACTGAGCCTGCTGGCACCGGATCATCTTTCAGCTCCTTATTCAGTCAGGTTCAGACAGAGAACACTCCAGACACAGAGCACAGCCCCAAACACAGAGCACAGCCACAAACACAGAGTACAGCCCCAAACACAGAGCATAGCCCCAAACACAGAGCACAGCCCCAAACACAGAGCACAACCACAAACACAGAGTACAGCCCCAAACTCAGAGTACAGCTCCAAACACAGAGCACAGCCCCAAACACAGACCACAGCCACAAACACAGAGCACAGCCCCAAACACAGACCACAGCCACAAACACAGAGCACAGCTCCAAACACAGACCACAGCTCCAAACACAGAGCACAGCCACAAACACAGACCACAGCCACAAACACAGAGCACAGCTCCAAACACAGCACAGCCCCAAACACAGAGCACAGCCCCAAACACAGACCACAGCCACAAACACAGAGCACAACTCCAAACACAGACCACAGCTCCAAACACAGACCACAGCTCCAAACACAGAGCACAGCCCCAAACACAGACCACAGCCACAAACACAGAGCACAGCCCCAAACACAGAGCACAGCTCCAAACACAGAGCACAGCCACAAACACAGAGTACAGCCCCAAACTCAGAGTACAGCTCCAAACACAGAGCACAGCCCTAAACACAGAATACACTCCAGACACAGAGCACAGCCCCAAACACAGAGTACAGCTCCAAACACAGAGTATAGCCGCAAACACAGAGCACAGCCACAAACACAGAGCACAGCTCCAAACACAGAGTACACCCCCCAACCACAGAGCACAGCCCCAAACACAGAGTACAGCCCCAAACACAGAGCACAGCCCCAAATACAGAGCACAGCTCCAAACACAGAAAACACTCTAAACACAGTATACCAAACACAGCAGTGCCCCTGCAGGCAGCCAACAGGAACCTCTTGCCTCTTGCTGAGGTCCACCTAAGCATTAAGCTGTGTGTTGCTGTCACTCGGTGTGGTATGATAGAGCTAACATCCTGGCTCATTGGATCCCAATGTGACCATAAGAGCAAGGTTAGAAGTAGAGCCAGATATGACCAGGTTAACCGCTAACATGGAGGGTGTGTTTGGTGAACAGTAGCAAAAACACTCCAAACACTCTCCCCTCCATGTGGAGCACACACCAACATCTGCAGCCTCCCCTCCCCCCGATCAGTAGCTCAGCTCAGCAAGGGCTGTCTCACACACCCCAAAACTCTGCTCAGCAGGTCACACAGGCACCCCAGAACTCAGCACAGAAAGGACTGTCTCACACACACACCCTGAAATCTGTCTTATCAGACGGCCTCTTCTTTGAGCTCTGCAGCCTGACTGTTCAGCCCCATTGGCCAATCCCCTGCGCAGCTCAACTGCGCAGCTCAACTAACACTACATCACATGACAGTGCCCTTACCACTTTCAGCCACACAGGAGAGCAGAGTTTGAAAAAACCCAAGAAGTCACAGGAGGTCACAGGTGTCCATGCTCCCGTGTTTCTAAGGATAATTGGAGTCAAAATGCTGTCCTTGTGAAACTCTGTTTAAATGAGTACTGTGGGACTCATTTCCTCTTTGTGAGTGTGAATGTGAGTGTGTTTAAATGAGTACTGTGGGACTCATTTCCTCTTTGTGAGTGTGAATGTGAGTGTGTTTGAATGAGTGCTGTGGGAAAGTGTTGCCTAAACCAAAGCCTTTACGGTCATGCTCGGTTAGCTCTTGGGTGAGCACAGGAGAACTGAAAAGCTGGTCCTGCTGAGAGTAAGGATGCAATGCCCAGAACTGACGAGAGAAAGTGAGTCATCTTTAGCGTAAATGGCGGGGAAGATGACACACCCTGGCCGGAATCGCTGAGCGTGAGCGGATCTTTCCTCTGGGTGAGCTGGAATGGGAAGGAGAATAATGGCATACCCACTGCGCACAGTGGTGCTTTGTGCGCCCACACGTGTGTCACTGTGAGTCAGGAACACACAGACTTTACCTGCGGCTCCTCCGCGTTGGGGGGGTGATGTCCCTGACCCACACCGGCAGCTGGAACACAGAGAGCCAGTGTGTGTTTCTGAGAGTGACCCACTGGGAAAGGAAAGGCACTAAAGTTAATATCCAGACTAAATCCAGTAGAGTCTCCATCTGTAATGTCTAACCTGCAGCATGTGTAAAACCATTTCTGTATCCCACAGCTCATAATAGCAACTAAAATGTATTATGTATTTAATAATTGTTATAGCCATTGTTATATTTTTATACTTTATTATACTGTAGTGTAGACATTTCCATTTATTTGAATTTGAATATTTTTCATGCTTTCATAGTAATGGTTGCAGTTATTGGATCGGGTAGGAATAGGCCTTCTCTCATTGCTTCCAGATGCTTCACTAATATCCTCTACCTACAAAACCTTTCATTATCTGCATGGCCTCTGTATTGCTAGAGTATATCTGAGAGACTCAGGGGTAACTGTAATTAGGATCAGCATGTCTCTATGGTCACCATATTGGACAGTCTATTAGTGAGTATATGAGGTGACTATAATGCTACAGTGTAAGAGAATGTCAGTCATTTATGTTTTTATTTATTGTTTATGTCGCCAGGAAGACTAAGATAGACCAGACATGTAATTAAAAATAAATAAAAAGACAGTTGCTGTAAAAATTATGTAAAAGTAAAACAACATATGTGTGATCAGTGTGTGAGTGAGTGTGTGTGTGTGTGTGTGTGTGTGTGTGTGTGTGTGTGTGTGTGTGTGTGTGAGTG
>JAFBMS010003356.1:0-10724 GCA_019788955.1 Albula glossodonta
CACACACACACACACACACGCACACACACTGCTGAACAGTTTTTAATCCACAGGTGTGAAAAACACCACTCTTTTATGTCAGCTGTTTCTTTCTCTTCATTTTATATCAGTTTACTCCCCTGCTCCAACTCATCTCTAGTAGAACATCTGGACAACTGAGCCAGCTTCTCTGGCCTATGATTCCTGATATCTGATTGGTTCCAACAGATTTCTGATTGCGAAATTTGATTGGCTGGTGTAGTCTATCATCTGAACCAGTAAATTCAGCAGAGTTGTATAGCCGCTGAGAGAGACACTAGACTCACATTTGTGTGGCAATTCATGTCCTAAACATTATGGATCGATAACCTCGTCCTTACAGCTTGTTTCTACACCAACGCTGGACTCCAGGCCAAAGCTGAAACACATCAACTGATTCAAATGCAATTTACAGTTCCTCTCCATAAAACATTTTAAGGGGAACAGTTTTTAATGGACATAATTCTCCTCAATGCGAGATGATTCATAATGACCGCGGGCACGGACAAATTGTCGTCTTACATTATTGCGGTGACGCGGCTGCGCATTCTGGTGCGTGGCTCGATCAGCCGTTTCTCTCCACTGATACACTTTCCCAGCGTCCAGGGCAGTTGAGTTGCCATGCCAATTATTTGAAATAATTCCAATAAAGGCTCAAGATTCTAAATGGAAGGGAAGGGAAAATGACACAGACTAACTGTCGTTTCTGTGCATCGGGCGTTGCTAGCGGTAACGTTCCGGTTCGGCAACTCTTTTTCCCGCTTTAAGGGAGCTCAGAAAATGGCAGCTAGTGTTCCATAGCCTAAGGGCCATAGCCTGTGATTTTCAAACTGAAAATACCTTTGATGAACAATGATCTGAGCCTTTTGCCCCGTGTGAACGGTTGCAGGTGTCTGACAGCTTGCTTCACATCTTGCAGGTGAATTTGATCAATTCAGGTTGGGGGGTCTTACTAAAACAAAGAGAAATTTCAGGGTGGATTTGAGCAAGGTACTTTACTTGCGCTAAGGTAAATATCCAGGTGTGCAAATGAATCGTATTTAAAGACAAGTAAGCGGTATCAGTTGCTCTGAATTTGAACATCTGCTAAATGCCAGAAATGCTTGGCTTAGCCTTGCTCCATGACTCTGCATCTGTCTGTACTCCTCCAGCCCAAGACAGGGGAGTTAAGACAGCCGCTCATTTCTTGCTCAAACCCCACTGAATGAATGAGCCCCATCAAAGGGCTGGTATTCTGTTTGTAAACCACGGAACAGTCTGTACCCGGCCTCCTCTGTACCATGTGACTCCGTGTCTGAAGCTGCGTTCTCATGCTCTTCAGAAACTCGCTCTTCCGAGGTGTCCTCTCCAGAGTACGACTCGAGCATGTTCGGATGCCTCCATCTCTGAGAGAGCCGAAAAATGGAGCTCATTTTGAAGTATGCATTAGGTTTAGTGATATCTCCATCTCAACACAACAGAGGACTGAAACAAATACTACCAGCTACAGAACGTGAGATTACTGTTTTTTTTATTTTTGTTCCCACCATACAACCAAAATTCAAGCAGACACAAAGCAATTTGCATGACCAAAGGTTACAAACAACATGTGTTTTTTAATCCTAAAATCATTTTTTCCCTTCCAGAGATGAAATCACATTCCCAGAGGACCACAAAATGCTGAAGGTCACCAAGTTATCAGGTAACTTTGGGGTGTAGAATTGCATCGAGTTTCCCAGTAGAAATTACGATGGGAAAAGATAACAGGAACTTTCGGAGTTCTGGAGACTAATATCTACTCCAATTCCCATGGTGCATTTGTGTGTCATTTCAGCCAGACAAGCTGCTCTCACGCCCCTCTCCACTGCCAAAGAAAGATCCACTGCCTCTCTCCGAATACATACAGACTGTTCATATCCAATAAAATAATATCCACCACAGTGTTCAGGCCCACTGAGTCATCCAACACCCTCATTTAAATGTTACTCATTTAAATTGAAATGTCATTTGAACTGACAGTCTGCTGAAATGCCAACTTTTACAGGGGCTTAGTGCAGTAACTTGATAATTTCAATCTTGGCTAATTCTGAAACATTTCCTTTTTAAGTTAAATTAATTTGTCTGTCTGTTTGAATAATTAATTTATTCTTGTCTGGTGGTCATATTATGGCAATTTTCATATTGAAAAGGAATAATTAATATTGTGATTTGTCGAAATTAAATATTTTTGTAATAACTAAGCCTTTTAAAAATTCATTTTCGGAATATTCAGATGATGAAAATGCATTAACTGCTATGTTTTCTCGAATGTTCGTTTTTACTGATTTATCCAGCATTTTATGGTATAAGTTCTTCCACCCTGGTAACACTGAGTTTAGTGACGTACGGGCATACTGTACCATGCGATCATTTTCAGATTTCATTTACACAAAGCAAAGTCTCCGGGTGGCTCGTGGTAGAGGCTCGTGCTCATGGCGCAGCTGAGAGCCCCAGCCGCAGATTCTCACCGACGAGGCCATGCTAGGCCAGCCAATCACCTGTGAGCCTCTGAACCGAGTACATGCTGACTCCGTGTTCCTCTGACGGGGTAGGCAAAACGTAATTGGAAACACGTCAGCAGCACAAAAACAGAGTGACAGGGGTCTACCCAGAATGTTTCTACAAAGTGGCGCATCACGTCCTCCAATCACAGAAGTGGATCTGGGATACTCCAGCTGTACCACGAAAGTCTATTGCATCGCGCGAATTAAACATTGGAAGACGCAAATAATTAAAAAACCGTTATTTTAACTTTAGTTTTCACTTTCCTTTTTCACGTCTTTCCGTATGACAGTTGCAAAAGTAGCCGTTGCGGCTAATTCCGCATCTTGATGCTCGAGAGAGCATAGAGGCGCGGTGCCACTATAGCATGGCCGAGAGAAAACCCCGAGGGAGCGTGCTCGGCACGCGAATCCAAGGAAGCCTGATAACTGGCTGTTCCTTCCTGAGTTTGGGCGGGAAGGTTACTGTGGAGGGACTGATGAGTTTGTTTCAGGTGGTGAAAAAGAGGAAAGGATAAAAAAAATAAGGAATAAAGGCTTGTTGTTTGAAATAAAGCAGCCTGTTGAAACTCACCAGTGACTACAGATCGGTCTAACACACCAGGTCGTCACTAAGGAACAGGTTTAGCGCACAGAGATTTCATCAGCTTCCTCTGTCTTTAGGATTAGGAACGGCTGTCTGTCAATCATTATATATACGGTTGTGTCTTAAGAGTGGGGACATTTTTCCACTGATCAAGTCTGACATCTGAAAATCACCCGTTTGTCACAGAGAAAACAAAAGCAGTGTAAACGGTTACGGAGCTGGACGTGTAGCTCAGACATTTCTGGTTCAGCATCCAGGTAGGATTCCGCTCTCGTGAGGCAGGTATTAGCCTGAATTACGTGAGTAAATTCCCTGCCATGCAGATGGTCAGTGCATAAGAATGTACGCTGGATAAATAAAAGCATCTGCTACCTGCACAGTGACATGTCAGGAAGTTAAACCTGGCGGGACCCAGGCTGGCTCTAGCAGTGTGAGGTTTGTTTGTGAAGCAGGCATGAGTCCAGTGACTGGTGCGGACTGAGTCCAAGCCTTGCCACTACCATTGCTGGGGACAGAAAGGGGTAGAGCTGTTTAAAGATTGCTGGTCGCTCGCTAGCAGCCACCCCTTTCCTGGTCCTCACCTGGAAGTCTGGCTGCAGAAGGTGTAGACAGCACGCGGTTACTGGATCACTTCCTTCCGCAGATGTGGTGTGGATAGAAGTGAGGGCTGGTAATCACGGAAATCGGAGGAGTCACACGCCTCCTCCTCCAGAGTCGGCTGGAGAGCATCGCCTGCAGGAGGTCAATGGGTTCGGCTGAGTGCATGTGCGGAAAAAGGGGGAAAATTTAAAAAAAAACGAGGGAGAAAGTTAAATCTGAATGCAATGTTTGTCAGGGTATGGTTTGCATCGACAAAACAATCAGCAAACATTCTCCGGACAGGGTGGGGGGGGGGCGTTGAGGCATTGTCAGAAAGTCGTCATCTGGTGATACCCATTGATACTGGCAGTTTTTTTACCCAGCATGCATGATCGCAACGCAAACGAGAGCCATGATGCCTGGCATCCCCCCCTACCCCCACCCCCCCACCCCCCACCCCCACAGCATCTGTGTGCCAGCCTGGCTAACAGAACATGGGGGGGGGGCGGGGGGGTGGTTGGGGGGGGTGCAGCTGCGTCTGAGAGGCTGTGGGAAACCCAGCCTCTTCTTCGCATTCCTGGGAGAAAAGCATATTGGGTTGATTAACAGCGCTAACTACAATGCCTCTTTGTACGGTCTCACAGAGCTGGGGAGATGCCAAATCGCCCTGGGTGGGGGTGTGTGTGTGTGAAGGAGGGGGGAGGGGGAGAGGGAGATCTGTGTGTGTGACTCTGTGTGTTTGTGTGTGTCTCTGCATATGCAAGTGTGTGTGTATATCTGTGATACAAGGGTTATAGTTATAGTACAGTATGTGTGTGTGGATGTGTGTGTGTGATAGGGGTGTAAGGGTTATAGTTATAGTACAGTATGTGTGTGTGGATGTGTGTGTGATAGGGGTGTAAGGGTTATAGTTATAGCATGTGTGTGTGTGGATGTGTGTGTGATAAGGGTGTAAGGGTTATAGTTATAGCATGTGTGTGTATGTGTGAAAGAGATGGGGGCTGGGATGTAGATTGTGTGTGTGTGTGTTAGGGATGTAGGGGTGATAGTTGTAGTATGTGTGTGGGTGTGTGGTGTGATAGGGGTGTAAGGGTTATAGTTATAGCATGTGTGTGTGTGGATGTGTGTGTGATAAGGGTGTAAGGGTTATAGTTATAGCATGTGTGTGTATGTGTGAAAGAGATGGGGGCTGGGATGTAGATTGTGTGTGTGTGTGTTAGGGATGTAGGGGTGATAGTTGTAGTATGTGTGTGGGTGTGTGTGTTTGTGTGCTAAACTCCGCCCTGTTTCCCAAACCCCACCCATCTCATCTAAACCCCGCCCCATTACCCAAACCCCACATGCCAATTTTTTCATATAATGGGATGAACTTTTTGAGTGATCACTGCCTAAAATAACCCCCTCCCAACCCCACAGAGGCAAATCTCCTCCCTAATTTTACACCACAAAAAAACCAGTAAGACTGAAACATTTGATTAGAGAGTAAATGAACTGGATAGCTACAGCACGTTTGAGCGGCACAAACATCACACTACAGGATGTGATACAGCCCAGCTGAAAAACACCAAAATGAGTCAGGAGGACATTCAAAGTGCCCAAAACACCTGACTCACAGCACAGTTATGCAAAATGATGATATTACTGGCATGGAGATGAGTCTTCCTTTGAGTAATAATTACGTATCATGGAGTTATTTTAGTACGTTCTGCACAAAACTCAACTCAGATCTATACATTATCTGGTACATACTGAATATGGCAATAGCGAGTTTGGACCCGATTTTAAACACAGGAAAGAATGAAAGACCCAAGGGAGAGCCAAAATGGCTGATGAAACGCCCAAGGGAGAGCCAAAATGGCTGATGAAATGCCCAAGGGAGAGCCAAAATGGCTGACACAGCACAGCACAATGCAAAATCTGTTCCATTAAATATGCTGGCACAGTGTGGAAATGGCAGGTGTGTGTGAGGACGGGTATGTGTCTGTGTGTGTGAGAGTGTGTCTGTGTGTCTGTGCACGTGTGTATTAAAATGTGCCAGCATGTGTCTGTTTGTGAGTGTGTGCATGTTTGAGTGCGCATGCGCATGTGTGTGTGTGTGTGTGAGTGAGTGCGCACATATGTGTTACAATGTGCCAGCATGTTTGTGTGCATGCATGTAAGTATGTGTGTGTGTGTGTGTTGGTATGGATCAGACTCATCAACTGAAGTCACAGGCCTGGTGTCTGCTAACGCCTGGGAAACATTTCTGCAACGTTCCAGCAGTGCACTGTTTCCTCCCCTCCTCCCTCCCTGCCTGCCTGCCTGCCTCTCCACGTGTGTGTCTGGCCAGCCAGTGGCAGCAGTGGGAGGCAGTGAGCCTCGTTAGGAGCTAATTCCCCTGCACTGCTGGGAAAGGTTAAAAAGACCCATCTTTCATCCGCACAGCATCACCGCGTCGCCTGCATAATTTATGGGCTTGTTACTGTAATCAAAAATTCTTATTTATTTGGGGAGGCAAGGAAGAGGCATCTCTCTCCAGACAAACACTCTCTCCCTCTCTCTCCTTCTCTCAATCCCTCGCTTTCCCTCATGCTTTTTTTCATCTGAAATGAGATGCCGCCTGCCTGTCCCTCGGGCTGGGCGGGTTTACAGCACCCGCAAAGATGCACAAACACATACACACACATTCACACACACACATTCACATGCACACACTATACACATGCTCTCTCACACACACATACATATGCACACACTATACACATGCTCACACACACATGCACACAACATTCACACACTCACACATTCACATACATACACTCTCACACACGCACACACCACACACCGTTCCCATACTCACACTCACACACACACACACACACACACACACACACATGCTCATACACACAACCACACACACTCACACATGCTCACACATACAGAATGCAGGTGTGCTGTAGAACAGGTATCTCTGTGGAGAGATGTCCGGCAGTGAAACAATCAGATTCACTTCAGATTCAAAGTGTCTCCTCTGTGAGAGTGTGTGTGTGTTTTGTGTGTTCTGTGTAAGTGCATGCAAGGTGAAAAGTGACCTCCTCTGTGAGAGTGTGTGTGAGTGTGTATAAGGTGAAAGGTGATCTTGTGTGTGTGTGAGTGTGTGTGTTTATGTAAGTGTGTGTATGTGTGAAAGGTGGTCTGTCTCTGTGTGTGTATATGTAAGTGTGTGTGTATGTGTTTGTGTGTGTTTGTGTGTGTATATGTGTGAAAGGTGGTGTGTGTGTGTGTGTGTGTGTTTGTGTGAGTGTGTGTATATGTAAGTGTGTGTGTGCATGTGTGAGTTTGTGTATATGTAAGTGTGTGTGTGTGAGTGTGTGTATATGTAAGTGTGTGCGTGTGCGTGTGCGCGTGTGTATATGTAAGTATGTGTGTGCGTGTGTAAGGGTGTGTGTGTGTGAGTATATGTAAGTGTGTGCGTTTGTAAGGGTGTGTGTGTGTGTGTGCGTGTGTAAGGTTGTGTGTGTGTGAGTGTGTGTGTGTGTATATGTGTGAGAGGGGGTGTGTGTGTGTGTGTATGTTGTTTGGTTTGCGTGTGTAAGGGTTGTGTGTGAGTGTGTGTGTGTATATGTGTGAGGTGGTGAGTGTGTGTGTGTGTGTGTGAAAGGCTCATCATCCAGGAATCTCTGATCCTGAGGGTTACAACCCTCAAACCGCCGCCCATTCCATCCAGCGGAGTATGGTCATATACGGGAACCAAGAGCGGTCAGCGCCCCTCCCTGACCCCCCCAAACCAACCCAGCCCGGCTTTCACCACAGACGACCAGCGCACTGACCCCCCCCCTCCCCAGCCCCCAACCCAAAACCTCACCCCACATAGCGAAGAAAACCCACCAAGGCCAGTGCGGCTGGGCTGGGAACTCGCACACAGCAAGAGAATAAACAAACACCTGTCAAAAAGATCTTGGCAACGGAGCAGAGAGTCAAAGCGATACGACAGGACACAAGGATCAAAACTTGAATCATGCTTACTCTCCGAAGCAAAGCAAGCGCTTAATTTAACTCTATAGCTCTGTTGTTTTTCTTTCATTTGACATTCAATTCATACATCAGACATTCCACACCAATGTGTCTGTTAACATGCAACGAATTTATAGAGATACTTGTTTTTGCTGGAGAAATTCATAACACACCCTTAATGATACAGTGACAGTGTCTGACATGGGAATTGAACCTGCAACCTCAGTGTTACAAGATAGGCACCCCAACCATTATAAGATACTGCTATGCAATTGATGTAGACCGAGGAGGTGAAATGTCAACTGCTAAATGGTTCAACATAATTATGGTGCAATTTACTGAGGTTAATTATTTGTCTAAATTAAATTTTGGGGTGAGGTGGATTTTATTTTTTCCATTCTTGTTTCCTAATTCAGACAGAGGTCGTTGCCAGGAAGCAGGAAGACGAAGGGGAGGAGGAAGATGATAGCCGCCTAGGGATGAGTTCACCCCTCGCTCTCTCTCTTCAGTCGCTCTCTTTTCTTATTCTCTATCCAGCTCTCTCTATTTTATTGGCTCTCTTTTGTCGCTCTCTAAATTCCCTCTCCATCCTTTCTCTCCTTCTCTTTTTCTCTGTATCTCTCCCGCTCCCTCTGTTTCTTGGAATGTTCCTCCCATCGTCTTTCCCTCCCTGTCATTCCTCTCTCTCTCTCTCTCTCTCCCTCGCTCTCCCTCTCTCCCACTCTCTCTCCTCCTCTCCTTCCCTCCTCCTGATAAACGCATCTCCCTTGTTCGGTGCTTCCTACCCAGCCTGTCTTGGAGGCGCCAGCGTTTGCATGCAAATTGGCCGGTTAAAGAGTGACGGTGTAATCAAGGACAAAGAGAGGGAACGACAGAGCGAGAGAAGGAGAGAGAGAGGGAGGGAGGGAGGGGACAAATAAATCACAGGTGAAAGAGGGCGAGGAACTGAGAGGCATGACACAGAAGCAAGACAGAGAGATGGAAGACGGAGAGAACGTACAAAACAGGGGGAGGAAAGACAACCAAAAGGGGGTGTGCGAGAGGGTGTGGCCCCAAACTGGGGGGGGGTGGCGTTGTCATTCCAAACCCCCAGAACCTCTGCCATGCCCCCCCCCCGACCGCCTCAACATCCCGACCCAGCACGATACAGGGCATATTTGGAAAAAATGCAACTTAAGAACTAAGAAAACACAAAGGATTTGAGGAATAACAATCCCCAGAATAAGCTAAATTGTCTGCCAACATGATAAGACAAAACATATTTGATAAAATGCCTTCAAATAAATAGCAGCAATTCGTCTGAATCAAAGTTCATAATAACCATTTCTGATTTTATTTTTTGCAGCGTGTGTCCTAGCGGTAGCCGCGGTTTGTGGGGGGACCCAGGTGTGCCGCCGAGGAGGCAGCGAAAGGTGTTTAATTGCTTCTCTCCTTCCTGTGGTCTGACAGGTTGGAGCTAGCCAACCAAAGAGTGTGTGTGGGGAGGGGAATCTGTGGAGGAAAAACTACATTTCCCATAAGGCCATAGTTCAGGCCCTCACACACTAGACTGGGAACTGTTGGAGGGGCAAGTTGACCCCACTACACACAATAAGAATGCTTACGAACAGAAGCAGGCCAGCATCTACCACCAGCTGAGCTTCACTCTGTCTTATTTATTTATTTACTCTTTACTTACTCTTTTTATATTTATTTTATTCCCTGCTGTTGTTTTTTTTTTAATGCTCTCACATTTTTGAAGGTGCTGCTTGGTCATCTGCAGCCCCTCCCATCCCCCCCCCCCCCTCCCTCCTGTGACAGGCTGTTTGAAGCGCACAGTTGAGTCTGGAGAGAGGCTTTTCACTCTGTGGATATTGAGAGCACTGAGAGACGAGGGCTGGGCGCTGCGCTCTCAATTTGATTGTGCGGCGTTTGAAGTCCTAAACGCGGCGCGCTAAGATTCACGCCGTAGCGCGAGATGAGGCGTTTGAAGCGCCAGATGAGTGACACTCATTTCTGTGTGCGTTACTCATCTCTAAAAACTCGCAATTATATCGTCCTGCAGTTCGCTTTCAAGCTAAGCTTTAGAACGGCGCATCATTTAGAGTGATGGAACTGTTACTACAGGTACACAAACACTCACTCCTGCTCTCACACACACAAAAACACACACGTACACATACTGTCTGTCACACACATACACACACACATGCCCACACACACACATATGCATTCACAAACACACACACTCATTCACACACCTAAATACACACACACTTTCTCATAAACACATGAACTCTCACACACACATATACAGTACACACTCACACACACACACTTGCTCACACTCAAACATACAAACATACACTTTCTCTCTCACACACATACACTCACACACACACGCTCTCTCTCTCACACTCACACACATACACACATACTCTCTCTCACACTCACACATAGACACAGACACACACACACTCACACACATACACACACACTCTCTCTCTCACACACACACACACACACACACTCTCTCTCTCACTCACACACACACACACACACTCTCACACTCTCGCACACACACACACTCTCTCTCACACTCACACACACTCACACACACACACTCTCTCTCTCTCTCTCACACACACACACACACACTCTCTCTCTCTCTCACACACACACACACACACACACACACAGGTGTGCAGTGAATGGGGGTCAGTGTGCGCTCCCTCCATCCCTCCCCCTTTTCTCCATCATGCGAAAGGGTTCAGGCTGCCACCTTCCACAAGTTGTGACATTTCAGTGGAGTTGTGTGGTAATTGATTCTCTCTGTCCCATTAGTCTAAAGAGAGAGAGAGAGAGAGAGAGAGAGAGTGAAGGAGAGAGGAGAGAGATGCCTGCAGAATGCTCCGGTGCTCAGGGCTTGGCACTGTGCCCAGGCAGACACACACACGCACACTCACATGCACGCACACGCACATGCACACACAGATACACACTCATACACTCAGCAAACATGCACACATACCTGCACAGTCAAGTTCAAG
>JAFBMS010003357.1:0-10684 GCA_019788955.1 Albula glossodonta
AACAAACACACACTCACAAAGACACTAACAAACAAACACACACACAAACACACACACACTAACAAAAACACTCACACACACATACTCACACACACACACTAACAAACAAACACACACACACACTAACACACACAGACACATATACACACACTAACAAACACACCATCTGTGTTAGACAGTGATCTGAGCTCCTCATTTCCCCTCTCAGCACAGAGCACAGTCTAGCACCCTGCGTTCACGCTACATCATTCCTGCGATCTGACTGACAAACAAATACAAGTGTTAATTTCAGTCTTCCCAAACACAACTTGGCCAGTTGATTTTGGCGATCGCTGAACTCGCCAGACTGTTTGTGGAGGCAGACCCACAGTGTGCCAGCAGCAGAGTCAGCAGCTACATCACCTCTCGTGGGACTGACTCATTAAACTCACATACAGAACAGCCCAACGAGGTAGCATCTATCTCCTGCTACTTCAGCCACTTCACAGCGGCCACATAAACCATAATAACATGCCACTTCCTCTGCCTGCGCTGTGCTCTCACCCTCTCACACAGACACTGCACTGTGCTCTAACCCTCTCACACAGACACTGCACTGTGCTCTAACCCTCTCACACAGACACTGCACTGTGCTCTCACCCTCTCACACAGACACTGCACTGTGCTCTAACCCTCTCACACAGACACTGCACTGTGCTCTAACCCTCTCACACAGACACTGCACTGTGCTCTAACCCTCTCACACAGACACTGCACTGTGCTCACCCTCTCACACAGACACTGCACTGTGCTCTAACCCTGTCACACAGACACTGCGCTGTGCTCTAACCCTGTCACACAGACACTGCACTGTGCTCACCCTCTCACACAGACACTGCACTGTGCTCACCCTCTAACACAGACACTGCACTGTGCTCTAACCCTGTCACACAGACACTGCACTGTGCTCACCCTCTCACACAGACACTGCACTGTGCTCTAACCCTGTCACACAGACACTGCACTGTGCTCACCCTCTCACACAGACACTGCACTGTGCTCTCACTCTCACATTGACACTGCACTGTGCTCTAACCCTCTCACACAGACACTGCACTGTGCTCTAACCCTGTCACACAGACACTGCACTGTGCTCACCCTCTCACACAGACACTGCACTGTGCTCTCACCCTCTCACACAGACGCTGCACTGTGCTCTAACCCTCTCACACAGACACTGCACTGTGCTCTAACCCTCTCACACAGACACTGCACTGTGCTCTAACCCTGTCACACAGACACTGCACTGTGCTCTCACCCTCTCACACAGACACTGCACTGTGCTCACCCTCTCACACAGACACTGCGCTGTGCTCACCCTCTCACACAGACACTGCGCTGTGCTCACCCTCTCACACAGACGCTGCGCTGTGCTCTCACCCTCTCACACAGACACTGCACTGTGCTCTAACCCTCTCACACAGACACTGCACTGTGCTCACCCTCTCACACAGACACTGCACTGTGCTCACCCTCTCACACAGACACTGCGCTGTGCTCTAACCCTGTCACACAGACACTGCACTGTGCTCTAACCCTGTCACACAGACACTGCACTGTGCTCTAACCCTGTCACACAGACACTGCACTGTGCTCACCCTCTCACACAGACACTGCACTGTGCTCACCCTCTCACACAGACACTGCGCTGTGCTCACCGTCTCACACAGACACTGCGCTGTGCTCTCACCCTCTCACACAGACACTGCGCTGTGCTCTAACCCTCTCACACAGACACTGCACTGTGCTCTAACCCTCTCACACAGACACTGCACTGTGCTCACCCTCTCACACAGACACTGCGCTGTGCTCTCACTCTCACATAGACACTGCGCTGTTCTCACCCTCTCATACAGACACTGCGCTGTGCTCACCCTCTCACACAGACACTGCGCTGTGCTCTCACCCTCTCACACAGACACTGCGCTGTGCTCACCCTCTCACACAGACACTGCGCTGTGCTCTCACCCTCTCACACAGACACTGCGCTGTGCTCTAACCCTCTCACACAGACACTGCACTGTGCTCTAACCCTCTCACACAGACACTGCACTGTGCTCACCCTCTCACACAGACACTGCGCTGTGCTCTCACTCTCACATAGACACTGCGCTGTTCTCACCCTCTCATACAGACACTGCGCTGTGCTCACCCTCTCACACAGACACTGCGCTGTGCTCTCACCCTCTCACACAGACACTGCGCTGTGCTCACCCTCTCACACAGACACTGCGCTGTGCTCTCACCCTCTCACACAGACACTGCGCTGTGCTCACCCTCTCACACAGACACTGCGCTGTGCTCTCACCCTCTCACACAGACACTGCGCTGTGCTCACCCTCTCACACAGACACTGCGCTGTGCTGTCACCCTCTCATACAGGATGGGCACCACGGTCTCTCTCCTGTTAATGCACTGCTCCAGTGTGCCAATAACAGCTGCTATTCTCTGTACTGGTGGTTATATTTCAGCTGTTTTGTCAAAAAGTTTTCCTCCAAATTATCCTCAGAGGTGGACTTACTTGTGCTCATAATTTTCTTTTCTCTCATCAACAGTAGCTACAGCTAGTGTATCAACAGAAATATTTGTAAATTTGTTAAAATCGTTACTACAATTCCTACAGAAGGTCCAAGCACGCACTCACACACGCAGTCCCTACACAAACCCACGATGGCTGTCCTTGAAATCTGAGAATGTGGAGCACATTAATATTGAGAATAAGATCAGACCGAATACGTTTTCTGTTTTATTATTTTAGGGAATGAAAGGCACTGAACTGCTTTTGAGGAGAACTGTAATATCCAGACTTTGAGGATAATTGTCCTTTGATCAGTGTGTTTAATCTCCAAGGTTACACGCGCATCTGAGGCAGAGAAGGGCCGTATCAAAGACCCAGCTGCCTCCCCCTGCTGCTGCAGCACGGGGCTCTGCCAAACACACCAGCCTGATGGGGCAGCGTGACGGGCCAGCCCCCCTCCCCCCACAATGCAGGGGTGCATGGGGGCACGAGGCCACATCCCCGCTTACAATTACAAACAGCTTTACAAAATGAAAGGACGACTCTGTAAACACTCCCCTCTCAGAGAGGACAGACAGATACACACACACACACACACACACACACACACACATCCATATGCAGACTCCCACACTCAGAAACACACACACGCACATACACACAGACAGCTGTAAGGGTTCTTTAGCTCTGGCAGAGCCAGGGAGAAGCCTGACTTGGTCTCCCTGTTTTGACTCAATATTACGAATCTAACACCTGTTCTAATTGGCTGTTACTCCACATTACAAATCTAAGAAGCCTCCCAATTGGATATGTTTCCATATCACAAATCACGTCCATTCTGTGATTCATCATCTCAAGTCAACTGGCGACTGTACAATGTCCGTAAAATGGCAGACTATGGCTTCCTGCCCCAAAGCTTAACCTCCTGGCTCTAACCTTAAAATGGCAGACTATGGCTTCCTGCCCCAAAGCTTAACCTCCTGGCTCTAACCTTAAAATGGCAGACTATGGCTTCCTGCCCCAAAGCTTCACCTCCTGGCTCTAACCTTAAAATGGCAGACTATGGCTTCCCATCCCAAAGCTTCACCTCCTGGCTCTAACCTTAAAATGGCAGACTATGGCTTCCTGCCCCAAAGCTTCACCTCCTGGCTCTAACCTTAAAATGGCAGACTATGGCTTCCCATCCCAAAGCTTAACCTACTGGCTCTAACCTTAAAATGGCAGACTATGGCTTCCCATCCCAAAGCTTCACCTCCTGGCTCTAACCTTAAAATGGCAGACTATGGCTTCCCATCCCAAAGCTTAACCTACTGGCTCTAACCTTAAAATGGCAGACTATGGCTTCCTGCCCCAAAGCTTAACCTCCTGGCTCTAACCTTAAAATGGCAGACTATGGCTTCCCATCCCAAAGCTTCACCTCCTGGCTCTAACCTTAAAATGGCAGACTATGGCTTCCCATCCCAAAGCTTCACCTCCTGGCTCTAACCTTAAAATGGCAGACTATGGCTTCCTGCCCCAAAGCTTCACCTCCTGGCTCTAACCTTAAAATGGCAGACTATGGCTTCCTGCCCCAAAGCTTCACCTCCTGGCTCTAACCTTAAAATGGCAGACTATGGCTTCCCATCCCAAAGCTTAACCTACTGGCTCTAACCTTAAAATGGCAGACTATGGCTTCCTGCCCCAAAGCTTCACCTCCTGGCTCTAACCTTAAAATGGCAGACTATGGCTTCCCATCCCAAAGCTTCACCTCCTGGCTCTAACCTTAAAATGGCAGACTATGGCTTCCCATCCCAAAGCTTCACCTCCTGGCTCTAACCTTAAAATGGCAGACTATGGCTTCCTGCCCCAAAGCTTCACCTCCTGGCTCTAACCTTAAAATGGCAGACTATGGCTTCCCATCCCAAAGCTTCACCTCCTGGCTCTAACCTTAAAATGGCAGACTATGGCTTCCCATCCCAAAGCTTCACCTCCTGGCTCTAACCTTAAAATGGCAGACTATGGCTTCCCATCCCAAAGCTTCACCTCCTGGCTCTAACCTTAAAATGGCAGACTATGGCTTCCTGCCCCAAAGCTTCACCTCCTGGCTCTAACCTTAAAATGGCAGACTATGGCTTCCTGCCCCAAAGCTTCACCTCCTGGCTCTAACCTTAAAATGGCAGACTATGGCTTCCCATCCCAAAGCTTAACCTACTGGCTCTAACCTTAAAATGGCAGACTATGGCTTCCTGCCCCAAAGCTTCACCTACTGGCTCTAACCTTAAAATGGCAGACTATGGCTTCCCATCCCAAAGCTTCACCTCCTGGCTCTAACCTTAAAATGGCAGACTATGGCTTCCCATCCCAAAGCTTCACCTCCTGGCTCTAACCTTAAAATGGCAGACTATGGCTTCCCATCCCAAAGCTTCACCTCCTGGCTCTAACCTTAAAATGGCAGACTATGGCTTCCTGCCCCAAAGCTTCACCTCCTGGCTCTAACCTTAAAATGGCAGACTATGGCTTCCCATCCCAAAGCTTCACCTCCTGGCTCTAACCTTAAAATGGCAGACTATGGCTTCCCATCCCAAAGCTTCACCTCCTGGCTCTAACCTTAAAATGGCAGACTATGGCTTCCCATCCCAAAGCTTCACCTCCTGGCTCTAACCTTAAAATGGCAGACTATGGCTTCCCATCCCAAAGCTTCACCTCCTGGCTCTAACCTTAAAATGGCAGACTATGGCTTCCTGCCCCAAAGCTTCACCTCCTGGCTCTAACCTTAAAATGGCAGACTATGGCTTCCTGCCCCAAAGCTTCACCTCCTGGCTCTAACCTTAAAATGGCAGACTATGGCTTCCCATCCCAAAGCTTAACCTACTGGCTCTAACCTTAAAATGGCAGACTATGGCTTCCTGCCCCAAAGCTTCACCTACTGGCTCTAACCTTAAAATGGCAGACTATGGCTTCCCATCCCAAAGCTTCACCTCCTGGCTCTAACCTTAAAATGGCAGACTATGGCTTCCCATCCCAAAGCTTCACCTCCTGGCTCTAACCTTAAAATGGCAGACTATGGCTTCCTGCCCCAAAGCTTCACCTCCTGGCTCTAACCTTAAAATGGCAGACTATGGCTTCCCATCCCAAAGCTTCACCTCCTGGCTCTAACCTTAAAATGGCAGACTATGGCTTCCCATCCCAAAGCTTCACCTCCTGGCTCTAACCTTAAAATGGCAGACTATGGCTTCCCATCCCAAAGCTTCACCTACTGGCTCTAACATCCTTCCAAAAATGAAGGAAGAGAAAGCTGAACAAGATATAAGGTTTCTGTGCTCTGTGTTTTATTGATGTTTATTAAAGTTTGTGAATTGTTTACCTTCATAGGACACCCTGAACCCCAGTGACCCGCTGGTGTCATCCGTCCTGAAGTTGAGCCACATCTGGTGACTGGTGCTGACCACGAGGTCTGGAGTGGAGGTCCCTGACAGCCTGCAGAACCAGAACCACCAGAGGCAGAACTCAGACACGGTGCTGCTTCTGTCTGTTACAGTACGCAACACTGTGCAAAACGCACTACACTTTGGACAGCCTTATCCCCACTTTACTCAACATTCCCTCTGAACTGACTATATTTTTTCTTTTCTTTTTTAGAGTGTTTTTTTGACATTTTGTGAGTTTAGCTTTATGAAGGGGGGGGGGGGAGAGGGAGAGATGATAATCACTCACACATGAAAAATGGTTTTCTGATCTCCTACAGCAGGACCATCCCCCACAGTCAGAGTGTCGTATCCTCGCTCCAGGTCAAAGTCCTCGAACGTCAGCTTAATCACCTGCAGAGAAACCATCATAGCGGCAATGGAGACCATTATATAAAATGGGGAAAAACTGAGATGAAGCTTAATATTGATAGTGATCCATGCTATGGCTACAGACGGTTATATGCACAGCTTTGATTGCCTCCAGCTTAGAGTTGTAAGTGTAAGTAGTACCATGTGTGTGTTCCCCCAGTGCTCAAAACATCAATGAAACGAGCTGATGTAGTGATTGGGTGGAACAAACACATGGCTGTGCTTGTGGATTCTGAAGATGTGTGTTTCCAGCCCTAACCAGAGTAAAGCAGATCTCAGCATTCTGAGGGACCAACATTCTGCGCTGCACTGGTTTGTGTGAGACTGCGCTGTGCTTCACTGGTTTGTGTGAGACTGCGCTGTGCTTCACTGGTTTGTGTGAGACTGCGCTGTGCTTCACTGGTTTGTGTGAGACTGCGCTGTGCTTCACTGGTTTGTGTGAGACTGCTCTGTGCTTCACTGGTTTGTGTGAGACTGCGCTGTGCTTCACTGGTTTGTGTGAGACTGCTCTGTGCTTCACTGGTTTGTGTGAGACTGCGCTGTGCTTCACTGGTTTGTGTGAGACTGCGCTGTGCTTCACTGGTTTGTGTGAGACTGCTCTGTGCTTCACTGGTTTGTGTGTAGTGCTTCCCTTTGCCATACAGAAGCCCCTGTTAAGATATTTAATTACAGATGTTCCATCAGACGGGCTGTGAGGGGGATGAGCGTATCAAAGGCTTCCATGTGTCCATCTGAACAGAGCGCCTGAATAATTCAATCAGAGACAGCAGTCAGCTTTGGAACTCCAAATGGGGGTTCGGAGATCAGTGTAAAAATCAAACACACGGCAGTCTCACTCCTGGATGGGTTTAACATCACTGGCATTATGCACCGAACAGGATGCCACGCTCCAAATGTCAGCATCAGCATGCTCAGCAGAGTTTGTGATGGAGCCCCATTTCGGCCCCCAATTTTCCACACATAAACAATGAGAGCGCACCAGGCCCACAGACAGTGACCCAGCCAGAGGGGCGATCCCCCGGCTGCGCGCTTCACCACTAACAACCGGCCAGGAAATTCCACACTCATCATGTGACCCTCGAGGTCTGGCTGTAATCGCACAAATGCGCAGACGGGGCATGGGATCCGGTCCCGGGTGCGGAGGGAAAGCAGAGAGAGACGGGAAGGGCAAAGGAGCAGATCCAGACCCTGCAGGCTGGAGCAGATACAGCAGGACTGCTCCGCTGTCCCACCACAGCATAGCGAAGCTTTTTACAAACATTCTGTTCAGTAAAACTGAAAATAACTGCACTGATTAATAAAAAGTGAGAGATAGAAAAAGAAAGCACTATTATCAGAGTCCCGTTTCAGATTGGCCTCTAGCGTCCTGCACATTCTTATTGTTTATATAAATGCAAATCGCTGTGTTTGAGATGGTAAACAATCTGCGCAGAAGAGGTTTGTGGGAGGGAGGTCATACAGGGGGAAGAGTGTCGCTCTGAGGCTGCAGGTAAACAGAGTGCTCTTCTGCGCCTCTCAGGTCTGTGATTACAGGTCCACTGTTATGCAGACAGATTCAGGGGACACAAGGGCTCTGTACTTACACTGAGACATTTACACTGAGTGACATCTTTTAACACACACACCATGCACTCAATGGGACATCTCTCTGAAGCAAATCAGGCCTAAAACCACCAATCCACCAGCTTGGATCCCTCCAGCCTGGCAGGTGATGGGGTAGAGGAATAGTGCAGTGGGACAGTGGAATTTGCTGTTATAGCTCAGAGGTTGCAGGTTTGAGTCCAATCAGAGCACTTTTCTGTCTTTGAGCAAAATACTACATCTGCATCATCTTTAAATTTCGAGCTTTATAAATCCAGAAATACAAACGTACAGTGTGTAAAACCTGTGCACGTCACTTTGCTAAACGGCTAATGTAATGACAGCACACTGTGATCGACACTGTGACTGAGCACTGAATCCCTAATGTAATGACAGCACACTGTGATCGACACTGTGACTGAGCACTGAATCCCTAATGTAATGACAGCACACTGTGATCGACACTGTGACTGAGCACTGAATCCCTAATGTAATGACAGCACACTGTGATCGACACTGTGACTGAGCGCTGAATCCCTAATGTAATGACAGCACACTGTGATCGACACTGTGACTGAGCACTGAATCCCTAATGTAATGACAGCACACTGTGATCGACACTGTGACTGAGCACTGAATCCCTAATGTAATGACAGCACACTGTGATCGACACTGTGACTGAGCGCTGAATCCCTAATGTAATGACAGCACACTGTGATCGACACTGTGACTGAGCACTGAATCCCTAATGTAATGACAGCACACTGTGATCGACACTGTGACTGAGCGCTGAATCCCTAATGTAATGACAGCACACTGTGATCGACACTGTGACTGAGCGCTGAATCCCTAATGTAATGACAGCACACTGTGATCGACACTGTGACTGAGCACTGAATCCCTAATGTAATGACAGCACACTGTGATCGACACTGTGACTGAGCGCTGAATCCCTAATGTAATGACAGCACACTGTGATCGACACTGTGACCGAGGGAAGTGCTGTCACTAAAACACACCACATCATCGGATCATCACCATACCAGTGGTCAGCCACAGAGCTGTGATGTGCGCTATTTTGAAAATCCGCCATCAGCATGTCCTCCCCCAGGGACAGACGGCGCTCTGTGAGAGCGTGATAACCTGCCCCCCTGCCGACGCCCCCTCTGCTGAGATCCCTCTCGGCGCGTCCGCGTTTCTGTCTGCAGATCGCGCACGCGGAACACAGCTCTCATTTCCCGAGTTCTGCCTGATAATTAAAACCGGGTCGACAAATCAGCAGATTAATCAGCTAATGGCCAAATCATGTTCTAGCAGAGTCTGGCGCCAATCCACCACAGAGAATTTCAGAGCTAGCCCTCGCCGGGGAGAGCTACTTTATTTTTTCCCCTCGTTCCCTCTCTCATCTCCTCCCCCAGGCTGAGAGCAATCTTGTGTAAATTGCAGATTAGTTACCAGCTCTAGTGAAACCTTTCCTTTAGATGGATATCTCACTCTCTGGGTGACAAACAGAAACACAATGGACAGCCAAAAAAATGTCAAACCCCATTAATCTAAACGACACTAATCTGGAGGCTAACGTTCCCTCATGTGACATCAGGCGTTAAAATATCAATTAAACAAACACCAAAATATCAATTAAACACGGGCAGAGTGGCAGTCAGGCCCTCCCCCAGGCCTAAAGAGAACCCCATGCCCATCTCCCTCTGCACTGGCTGTCAGAACAGCAGCGAGCTCTACTTCCTCATGATTTATGAAAAAGCACATCTAGCATGCATCAGGCTTATGCTGTGATTCAATGGAAAATCATAGTCACAAATGTAAGATTTAAATGAACAACATCAAAGAACTGGAACATTTTTAGCAATTTAAAGTCAATCAGAGACCACTGTGCAGTCAGATTTACTCCGAGGCCAAACTGCCCTCCAGCTCCTTTGGAAGAACATGACCAAATCTAAAAGCCGATCTGAGAGTGAGGACTGGACTGACATCAGCAGGACATAATGAGTCACAAACCCACACTGGCACACCCGGCCTTTTCCACCAGGGCGCTGTGCGGGGGGCTGCCATGGGGCCAGGGCATGTCGCTCAGTAATAATGTGTCATTCATGTCATTTGTGCACTGGCTGTTGACATTCCAAAATCACATCAGCTGACCCAGTGAAGCTGGGCGCTTAGTGATTCAGCAGTGATAATGAGAGAGACATCGTCCCATTACACTGCATTTATCAAACAGCGTGGAGGAGATTCACTCAGAATTCATCACAAGGGCTAAATGATACAGATAGGATGTTATAAGGAGGTAATTTACCGTTTCATAAAGAATAAGTGCATAGAAAATGATTGCATTTGAGTTTGTCAGGAAGCGACTAAAGAATATTTCACATCTAAATTTCACTCCGCAAAATTGGAATTATGTTGTTCGTTTCCTAAATTACAACAACCAATGTGTGTAACTGCTATTTTACGGTATTTAAGGCCCTTAAATAAAGTTGGATATATTGATGGAGGAGGAGATGAGGCTTCAGAGCCATTTAAACACATCTCTGGCACTCCCTCTGGGGTGAAAGAATACGTCTAAAGCCTAAACTGAACATTGGAAATCAGAAGAAAACCTCATACTGAGGTTATTACTGTAATGGAAATAATGGCTTGTGTGTGAGTGTGTGTGTGTGTGTGTGTGTGTGTGTGCGTGCGCATGTGTGTGTGTGCGTGCGCATGTGTGTGTGTG
>JAFBMS010003358.1:0-10651 GCA_019788955.1 Albula glossodonta
GTTTTGTGTGTGTGTGTGTGTGTGTGTATATGTATGCGTGTGCATGTGTGGGAGTCATGAGTGGGAACTGCTGCCTCTCACAGTAGCTGTGTGGTAGACGGTGGCAAAGAGCCAGCAGGCCAGGACAGAAAGAGAGGCGCCATATCAACACATCCACGCTGCTCCTGATCCCTGCTCCTGACCACAGTGCGCTCACTGCAACGTTTAAAATAGAGCAGTCACATGTTTGTTCATATTAGGTGTAGCCAACTGTGTGCTAATGTTGGTCGTTGACACAGGGTCAATTCAGTCCTGCCATAAGTTAGCCACAGTTAGCCCCAAGGGCAAAACTATCTGTCAGGGGAAATTGAATTGGCTCTTCGGAATGTGAACATTGACTGCCGAGTAATGAGACAGTGTTTGGGGGATATGTAGTTTGGCATTACTTTATGCTACTTTGGCTACCGGTAGATTAGCAATAGTTGTTGATTACAGGACGGTGAGCAATGCTCTCGAAAGTGTCTTGATGGTAATCGTATCACCAGTGTAGAAGTCTTCAGCATGGAGAATGTGCACAAAGAGATCAGAGCGTCATACAAAAAAGTATACCAAGAGGCTGCTTGTAACAGTGAACTAATAGAGATGCATCCATGATCAAATACTAACAAGACTTTTCAAACCAATACAGGTTTCTATTGTAGAGTGCAGTATATAAAGACATATATTGAAACAATATGTAAGGGAACTTTAATGGAATTGAGTGAAAGTTTAACTGCAGTGTAGGAGCACCATGTGGGCAAGTTCAGTGTTTCTGTGTAGCTGCATTTTTGCCAGAACTCCAGCACATCCTGTTGGCCATTTACTTCGCCAAAGCCAAGCCATGCTGAGAAAAGGAGGAGAAAGTACAATGAAAACTTAACTTTTCTTTTCCAGAGTTTGGCTAACCCTTAGAGATGAAACAAAGACTATAGATATTCTGCACTGTAACAGGGAAGCAAGATATCTGAATGTATCTTGTGAATACTCGGTGTGAGACACAGTTGTGTTAGTATTCTGCACATATTGAACGTGGAGCGAGGGCATGGGAGAAGGTGTGTCATCTGTCCGGCTCACGTTTACTCAGGATTACTCTTCTTCCTCTCTCTAAACACACTCATTACATAAATATATGAAACGCACAATAAATATATTATAATAGTATTAATAATGTATTAATCTCTCTTCTGCTGACAAATCTCGTTCTGTCTCACCTCTTTAAGCACAGCAAGCATTGCATTTAGACAAACACATTACAATGAAATTGTAGAACTTGTATTGCTTTTGACAGATAGAAAACATTTTTTTTTTGGGGGGGTGGGGTGGGGTGTGTTTTCAAAATGCCAACCCTAACTTTGTTGTAGCATGTGCATTTAACACTATCAATATGGCTCTCAACAGGATTTTATCACCAATAGCAACATGAGACATTTTTGAGCCAAAGTTTGAATAATGTCTCTCTCAAACCTGACTGTATTTCGAGCATTACATGGATATATAAACAATATTTTTCTCCTACTATTAAATTATCATTTTATTTGTAATTATTTTTTTCATCCTACGCAATGCAGTGTTTGAGGAAAACAGTCTGCGGTGGCGTGTTTGGTGAGATTTGTACAGCCAGTGTGCAGGTGTGGTTGTGAATGATAGCAGTGCTGATAGCAGCGGGTTTATCTGTAGGATTTCCCCTAAACGTACCGCGCAGCTCAGGGCTCAGGGTCACCCTCTGTTTCCTCTGTGTGGTTCCAGCGGGTGGATATGCGTGACTATGAGCTGTCAAGCCCTGCTGTGTGTTTGTTTCCATGGCCTACAGTTCCCCTGCTGTGTGTGTGTGTGTGTGTGGGCATGACAGAGAGAGTGTGTATGAAAGAGGGGTAAAAAAAAAAGAGAAAGAGTGTGTGTGGGTGTGTGCATGTTTGTGTGCGAGACAGAGAAATAGAGTTTCTCCGTATGTGTGCGTCCGTGTGTGTGTGTGTGTGTGTGTGTGTCTGTGTGTGTGGAAGCTGTGAGCCATTCTGTTCCCTGACGCACTCACACAGTAGTCTGACCTCTGACCCCAGGCAAGGTCATGGCATTCCCTCTCAAGGACATTTGCGCAAATAATTATGTCATTCAGAGAGCGGCAGCTGAGTATGCCAGCGTGACCTGGTGATCCGGTTTTTATCTGTTTTCTCTCTCTTTCTTTTTCCCTCTTATATCATTTCCTTCCCATCTCCATGTCTCTTTTCTCTCTCTGTCTTACTTTCCATTCCTCTCTCTCACTATCCTCTCTCTCTATCTCTTCCTCCCTCTGTCGCTCCATCATCCCCCTTCCTCCCTCCTTCTCTTGTTATCCCACTCCCTTCCTTCCCTTTCCTCCACTCTTCTGCCCCTCCCTCTCACTCTTTTCCCCCCTTTCTCTTTGTTTTTCCCCTCAGTGATGGCGTTCAGTGCCCTGGTGCTCCTCGTCCTCCTCTCCCTGGGGGGTCGCAGCTGGTCGCAGACGGACACCCCCACAACCGCCCAGCCCCCCTGGGGCTGCGGGCCGGGCCTGAGCCGGGCCTACACGGCCCTGTGTGACCTGGAGGCGGTGTGGGGGGTGGTTTTGGAGGCGGTGGCGGGTGGCGGCGCCTTGGCCTGCCTGGTCCTGGGGGTGGTGCTGCTGGCCCGGCTGCGCTCCATCCCCGAGCCCGAGAAGCGAAGCGGCGTGGGGCCCCTCCTCCTACTGCTGGTGGCCCTGATGGGGCTCTTCGGCCTCAGTTTTGCCTTCCTCATTGAGAAAAATGAGGCCCTCTGCCTGGTGCGCCGCAGCCTCTGGGGGGCGCTGTTCGCCCTGTGCTTCTCCTGCCTGCTGGCGCAGGGCTGGCGGGTGCAGCGGCTGGCGAGGAAGGGCCGGAACACAGCTGGCTGGGCGCTGATGGCTCTGGCACTGGCACTGACCGCAGTCCAGGTCATCATTGCGGCCGAGTGGATCCTGCTGACCGTGGTGCGGGAGGGCCAGCCGGCCTGCCGCTACCAGCCGCTGGACTTCGCCCTGGCCTGCACGTACGTGCTGGCCCTGCTGCTGACGGCTTTGGCGGTGTCGGGCCTGGCGCTCTGCGGGAAGGAGAGGCTCTGGAGGTGTAACGCTGTCTGGCTCTTCATCGCCTGCCTCGTGTCCGTGCTGCTGTGGGCTGCCTGGCTGGGGTTCTATCTCTACGGCAACAAGGCCCTGGGACAAGCGCTGGGCCGGGACCCGGACTGGGACGAGCCGGCGCTGGCGGTGGCGCTGGTGTCCCAGGGTTGGCTGCTGCTACTTTTCCACGCCATCCCGGAGGCCCACTTCTGCCTACGCCCTGCCCCCCAGCCCTCCGCCCCGGACTACTTCGACACCACACAGCCCCCGCACCTGAGGGAGACCAGCTTCGACGAGGACCTGCCTCTCTCTCATCGGTCCTACATGGAGAACCAGGCCTTCTCTTTCGATGAGCACAGTGCAGGTACTCACAGTGTGTTTGTGTGTACGTGTGTGTCTGCCATGGAGCGGGCAGCCGTGTGTGGTGTAAAGCGCCTTGACTTTGTCTTCGGAAGGCTGCTTTGTTGACAAGTTCTCTGCAAGGAATGGCATGCAGTGCACTGTAATGTAGCATATAAGTGTTGGTTAAAGTGCAGATACATGTGTATGTCTGAGTGTGTGTGAGTGTGTGTGTGTGTGTGTGTGTGTGTGCATGAGAATGTGAAGGTGTGAGTGAGTGTGTGTGTGTGTGAGTGTGTGAGTATGTGAGTGTGAGTGTGTGTGTTAGTGAGTGTGTGTGTGTGTGTGTGCATGAGAATGTGAAGGTGTGAGTGAGTGAGTGCGTGTGTGTGTGTGTGTGTGTGCGTGTGTGTGTGTGCATTACAATGTGAAGGTGTGAGTGAGTGAGTGTGTGTGTGTGTGTGTGCATGAGAATGTGAAGTTGTGAGTGAGTGTGTGTGTGAGAGAGAGTATGAATGGGTATGAATGGGTATGAGTGAATGCATGTGTGCGTTTGTCTGTGTGAGAGGGCCCATAACACACAGTAAACAGTAACATTACCTTGCACTGTGCTGTTCTGTTGCAGCTCTCAGGGCGGGTGGGTATCGCAACGGCAACATGGGGATTCGGACCAGCATTCCTTTCCGCAGCAACGTCTACCAGCCTACTGAGATGGCTGTAGTGCTGAATGGAGGCACGGTGAGAGCATCTGCACACACACACACACACACCCACAAGCATAAACACACACACACACATGAACAGGAATGCATGCATATACACATAAATGTACATACACTTTCACACACATAAGTATATGTGCGTTTAGGCAGACATACACACTCACACACAGCTCTCTATACACACATAGTTCTCTCTTTCGCTGTCCATAGCTCTGCAATCCATCTGCTGACTTGTGCAGCAGTGTCTGCAGGTCTGTCAAGGCCAGCATTGTCTGACGATGGATGGGGCTCTGTGTGTGAGTGTGTGTGTGTGTGTGTGTGTGTGTGGGTAGCTCCTCTCCAGTCTGAGCCGCTATAAATAAAACCTGGTCAAAGAGCAGGAGGGCCACCACAGGGAGAGACATACGGCGCTCTGGAAGAAGCTCCATTGATGTCTACTCAATCACACCAGATAAACTGATTCAGAGGAAAGTCAGGGCTGGTCTGGTCTGAGCTGGCAGTGTGTGTCACATGCATATATACACATATATGTCCGAACACACACACACACACTCACACACAGAGCATACAATCATACACAAACATACACACATCCACCTTGGGTGTAGACCAATTTGAGGTTGAACTCTGGACTCTGAGCTGTTAGACAGATGGTGAAATATACAGTATGATATTGATATAAGGACCGCTACTGACCTCAGCACACCCCAAAACAAGTGGGGTACATGAATCTGCCAAAAGAGAAATGTCACCTAATTGTCTGTCTGTCTCCCTAGATCCCATCAGCCCCACCCAACTACACAGGGAGGCAGCTATGGTGAGGACAAGGAGTGTGAAGGGGCGTCTTTCTCTCTCTCTCTCTCTCTCTCTCTCTGGAGGGGCCCAGAGGTGGGTGAAGGAAGGGGTGTTACTGTGCATACCCAAGAGAGAAGGTTTCCTTGCTTTTTGATACCAGCAAGAAGTCCTTCACTTTCATTTTTCTCCAGAGGAAACAGAATGGACAAAATGGCTACCAGCCCTCCCCATATCAATCAACACTCCTGAGGGTCTGAGGCAATCAGGAAGGAGATGGGGAAGAGGGGTGGGGGGGGGGGGATAAGGTTAGAGGGGGGTAGATTACACAACATTATGGCAAAGTGCTCAAATTGCACCTGCAGTTTCCCCAACTATAAATACCCAAAGAGAATGATTAAGATGTGATTCACCAGGCTACGGGTGACAGATGACTATTTTGGATATCTTATTCCTCATCGATGTCATGTACATTAAACTGAATGGGTTTTTTTTTACATGTTATCTTGTTTTATTTTTGCTATTTTGAAAATACTGATAAATGTTTTCCAATACCTCCGATCTGACACCAACAGAGTTGTTGAAAGTTACATGGAGTGGAATATTGGAATAACGTATTACCACAGATGGCTAAAATCAGAGCCAAAATGAGAGCCAAAATGGCTGGAAAAGTCAAGTTGTTTCCTTCCGATGAGAGACAGCAAACTGACCATTGCACAGAAGGGCACTAGCATTGTTTGACAGAGGTATATTTCGGTTTAACCTCACATATGCTGAATAGGGACAAACGAGTGTGTTGGGGTTGGAATGGATTTCATTCTCCCATCTCTTCGTTAGGTTTCTTTGTGCCAAACTCTGATTCCCACTATTTCACCAGAGCACAAAATCCCTGTATGCTCAGACTATGACCTCCGAACCCAGGTCACCTGACAGGATCTGTGGGGCATCGTCTGTTTTTAAACCATTTTATTCCCCTGTTTGTTTTTCCTTGGTAAAACATTGGAGATCTCTCTCTTAATGGAAAAGTGTTGTTCAGCTGTCTGCTCTCTGCTCCTTGGAGAGCTTCTGTTTTTCTTCACTTGAAATGAGAAAAAAAAACTGCAAAGAGCTTTTTTTCACATCCTGGCAGTGGAGGGGCTGGGATTGGACAGGGAATGCAAGAGCTGTGATTGGACAGATATTGGATACATGAGCTGCTGTGATTGGACAAACCATTTACATTGTCAATGGGAAAAAATAACCTGGCAGAAGACCAAGAATCTAGAATGAATATGTTGTCTCAATTTTCCATTACAACTATAGATGTCTGCTGACTGTAATGAAGACATTTTGTATGACATGAATGGGGATGTATTTGAAGTCTTTTTACTTTCAAATGTATTTTCCAGTGTCTCTGATTGCAATTCGTCCTTCAGGCCGATGTGTTGCCTTCACAAGACCACACTTTCACTTTCTGGTTCCTCATTTCCTGTTTCCTGTCAGTTACAGTGTCCCATGTCACAGGTGATCTCTGAGTGTACCCCACCAAATACACTTTACACAAAGTCACAGTATAGGTGGCAAAACTATGTTTGTTTTCAATTCAAAGTACATGGTAGATGTTGATGATAATTCACGTTTATAAGAGGTTTATAAAAGGACTTTGACAGACTCAGACAAATAACTGACTGTTCATTTCTTTAAAACTTCACTGGATTGCTTATAAAATGTTATTTTTGGCTTCTTTTTTCTTTTGTTTTACTGAAATATTATAGTGTTTAATGTAAGTAAACTATTTGACATTTGCAAAACAGTCAATTTATGCAACTGTGATGATTTAGAAAATATGGAAATCTATATTTGTGAATGACATTTAATACAAATTTTTTTCATAGCCTTTGCCTATATCATACCAGTCTAGCCACATGCAGTAACTCTCCAATCACCGATAAAGACCACGGTCTTCAACCTGCTGTTAAGAGATTTGTGGGATATTTGTACGTTTTTGAAAACGAGGTATTCTTATGTTTTGCTAATCAGGGTTGTTGTGTTTTTTGCACTTTATGAGTGATGTTGAACCATCTCTGAGAGGCCATGGGAGAGGCAGGGTAGGACCTTTTTCTGGGTCTGAATATATCACTGGGCTGGGTTAGAACCAGGGTGTACCCCAAGTTGTGGTCTATTTTAAGGGGGTACTTGACTGACAAAGGCTTTCTCCTCCTTGCGCAGGGCAGCAGTGAAATGGGGTAGTTAAAAAGTTTTTGCGCCTGAAGGTTCCAGGTTTTAGACTCCCAATTACCCAAAATTACCCCAAAACCTCCGCCTTTCGATTCCCAGGCCACCAGGCTTCTGCCACATTGGCTCCACCCTTTTGATTGACAGGTGAGGCACTGCCGTTCGTACCTATGAGCGAGGGGCATGTTCTGGCCTGCCGCAGCAGTGAGTGTCTCAGCAGTATGTAAAAATACGAGCCACGTAAATGAGCCTTCACAAGAATGCCTGCTAACCAAACACTGTAATGTAATGCAGGACTGCCACTGAACACCGAGCCGAGAACACTGAAACGAGACTGACCCTGAACACAGTCTGGGGGGTGCTCCAAGGTGAATGCCTAATTTAAAGGCCCTCTCTAACTGAACGTACGTCCTGATTTTACTCTAGACATACTCATAAAACATAAGCAGAGAGTGGTGATTTAGGTGACACTCAAAACTCGTAGGAGAAGGAAGATCCCCTCATCTTCTCAGTAACAGGATAGCTGCAATAAATGAAAGAGCAGAGGTTTGGAACACGTGGGAAATTGTTTGCGGAAGAAGTCAGAAAATTGACTCTCGTAGTCAAAGTTCTTTTTACTAGCATGTCAATTTTCAGCCTTGCAACAACACTTACAAACCATAGGATGTGATTTAGCACTGAAAAAGGTAATGATGAGTCAAAAGGGCCTTTTATGAAGGGTTACATAGGAATTCATAACATATAACACATAAAGAATTCATATATTATATGGCACATTCAAGAGGCCTGAAGAAACATTGTAATAACAGCAATCATAAAGCATTTATACATGATTTATAATATATATAACTAATCTATTATAACTTATTTGAGTACACCTGTAATATGGCATTCTATTCATATATATATATGAATAGAATATTTTCATATATTATATATATATCTATGTGAATTTTGAATAAATGCTTCATGAGCTGTTATAAAGGTCCCTTGGGAAAACCCTTGTGAATGTTCAATGAATGTTTCATGTTTTGAATGGTTATGTAACCTTTTCAAGTAAAGTGTTACCTTGGCTCCCTACAACCCCCACCCCCGGCCCTGTTACAGTCTAACCCCATATGCCTACAGTCCCCCAAAAGACACCCAGGGAATTGGGGGCCTGAGTTCAGTGTGAGGGACTCAGATCCAGGTAAAGATGGTATTGACTGTGCATGGAGGAAGCTTTCAGGGACAAACTAAAGCAAACTTCAGAAGTATTTACATTTCAGCTATCATAATACTTACAGTTATTTTAACTATGTTACAATTGGTTTTTTTTTTGTATATTCTATACTGGTGTTCATAAATACTTATCATATGCACTATATTGTGATTCGCTCTGGATGAGAGCATCTGTTAAATTACTGAAAAAAATGGTGGTGTGATGTACACACAGTTATGTATATTTATGTATATTTTTTTATTTATTCATGAACCACTTCACCACAAGCACAAACTCCTCCTTCCTGAATTGGACTTGTCCTTGATCTCTCATCCCCTACAGCCTGGCCTCTGGACTGTACCATGTTTGGTAATTGATGGGGGTGGAATTGGTCACAAAAGATGTAACTGCAGTGATGCAGAGTAATTATGTAACAGAACATGTTTCTTATGAATCCAAAAAAAAAAAAAAAATCAAGGTTCCTCTTATCTCTGTAAAAACCCCAAACAATTATTCAATAAAGTCTTTGTAGTCCTCACATTTGACATCTTTTTAATTTTAATCCATTTGTTATTTATCTGTCAATCTGCTCTCTGTCCCATACACACACACATAGACCATAACCACACATACACACATGCACACACATTACCCTCATATGCATGTTGTATTCAGGATCCATGGAGATCATACCAACAAGCACACAGCAGCCTCAGTGTTCCACTAAATGTAAAGTGTACAGGGGGACATCCACCATGGCCTGTCACCAGCAAACCGCCCCTGGGCCCCCCTCTCCATCACTCTCTGAATGGATCAATCTGCTTCCCTGCTGCTCAGATTCATCTCCAGCCTCCAACACATTTAATGTGACCAACAGTGACGCAAGGCCCATGCATTTCCTCCCCGGGGCTGGGCGGGGTCTGGTCAATATTGCCCCATTGCCACTGCTGCAGGATTGGCTCAGCCAGCTGTCAGTCAAGGAAAGCCTGCTCAGTTCAGTCCCAGCTTGACATAACTCCTCTGAATTGAAGTACCGCAGTGCTGCTGGTGGTGAGGGCAGACAGGGGGGTGGTATATCACCCAACCTGGACATTAAAGAGGATGACTTGAAGGGAAGAAGCAAAGGAAAGGCCAGCACCTTTTCACACCTCCACAGGTGAGGCTTAACCAGAAAGGGAGGAGCCCAGCTTGGCTGCACAAGGACATGTGACTGAGACATGACCACACTCTCTGACTTTCTCAGTGGGAGTCAGCCCCCCTTCGATCAATGCAGGGCAGGATGCTGATTGGCCAGCAGGGATTTGGGAACATTAAAATATACCCTTACAGCAGGAGCCAGTGCAGGTTGGGGTGGGGTGGGGGGACAAAGGGGAGGCCATAGAGACACAGACAAATAACACGGGCCCCAGGACACAGGACATCCAGGTTTTGGCTTCTGCTGGCTCTGAGTGAAAGGCCCCGTTATCTAGCTAATTGGGCCTCACAGCTCTCCACAGCCTCCTCTGGCCCCTGACGAGGGGAGAATTTAATTTCCAGACAAACAGGACGTTGGGGGTGTCGGGGGAGGGAGGGGGAGAGGAGCATGGGTTTAATTTGTGCATTTGTCATTCAGAATTATGAGGGAAACGGCTTCCTTCAACAGCCCCATCGGCTCACTCAGTGGAAAGAGAACAGAGTGAGCTCATTGTGGAAGTATTGTCTCTCCCCCCCGTGTTTGTTTTAGCTCTGATGTGCTGGAGTCAGGGGAACTCATTTAGAAACTACAGTCTGAATGGCAATGGTGTAATAAATTGCAAACAGACTATTTTGTTCCAGTTGCTGTTTTTCTCCAGTGTTGTATACCTATATTGAAATATTCTTTATCAATTGAAGAACACGAGTTGCTGAGAGCCAGACTTATGTAATGGCAAGGCAATGTATATTTTCTGTATGATATGATACTGTATGATTTCAGAGACCCAATAATTTTAACAAATCACTGCTTTTACTGTGGAGAGCAAAAGCCTTTGATTGGCCCAAACCAGTCTGAGACTGTCAGCTCATTGGATTCCCACCCATTCATTCTGGCTCATGAAAGTTCCTCCCTGCATTCCAAACCACAACATTTTTGGTCCCTGAGCACTTCTACTTGACATGAACCTGACATAACTCCATCTACACGATCAAGGGCTGGTCCACATCAGCCATCAGGAATAATCAAACAGCACCTAGTAATGAAAAACAAAGCCAAAAAATTAATGTGCAAGTGTAAGATGTTTTAACTTTTATTTTTGT
>JAFBMS010003359.1:0-10648 GCA_019788955.1 Albula glossodonta
GTTGCCCAAGGGGCGGGAGTTCGCCTGAGCTTGTGGAGCCACTGAAGGCCTTTGGTGAGTTACTGACTGACTGACTGACTGAGTGCGTGACTGACTGAGTGTGTGTGGTGTGTCAGTGTGTGAGTGCGTGCGTGACTGACTGACTGACTGAGTGTGTGCGTGACTGACTGAGTGTGTGCGTGCGTGTGTGAGTGTGTGTGTAAGTGAGTGACTGACTAGTGTGTGTGAGTGAGTGACTGACTGACTGACTGAGTGCGTGACTGACTGAGTGTGTGCGTGCATGTGTGAGTGAGTGTGTAAGTGAGTGACTGACTGAGTGTGTGTGAGTGCGTGACTGACTGACTGAGTGCGTGAATGAGTGAGTGACTGCATGAGTGAATGCGTGCGTGATTGTGTGTGTGAGTGCACATTTCTTATTCCATAAGCAGGTGTATGTGTGAGTGTGTGCAGGAGAGTGTTTATGTTCCACACCCTCATTCTCTACACAGCTGGATTTCATTGGCTGAAAAATGTGTGTGGTAAATGTATATGGTGTGCATGCGTGCGTGCATGCGTGGTACATGTGTGTGTAGTAAATGTGTGAGTGTTTGTGATGTGTGTGTATACGTGGTAAATGTGTGTGTGACTGTGTGCGTGCGTTCGTACGTGCGTGCGTGGTACATGTGTGTGTCTGTGGTGTGGGAATTTGTGTGTGTAGTAAATGTATGTGTTGTTGTGTGGTGTGTGTGTGTGTTTACAGACAGAATCAGCCAGCGGGGGGGCGCGCTCCGGTTCAGGGGTTCAGCTGGGGACGGGTCGGGGGACTCTGCGCCTGCGCTCCAAAGGCCCAGCCACCGTGCAGGAGCTGGTAAGAACATGTTGCTATGGAGATGAAAGCCAGGAGCATGATGGGATGTGTATCCCTGCGCGCTGATATTCCAGTGCCTATCCTAGATCACTGCTTATGCTCACTCTTGAGCGTATATGAGCAGTGATAAGAGTAGTAACCCTGTAATATAAGGGCAGTCATACATGCGTGTAAATAAATACTCCTGTCATTTGAATGCTTTGCATCTCTCAGCCATCAGCTTTTGAGGAGAAGGCCATTGAGAAGGTAGATGACCTGCTGGAGAACTACATGGGAATCCGAGACAGTGAACTTGGTAGGTGTGGAGTGAGTGAGTGAGTGAGTGAGTGAGTGAGTGAGTGAGTGAGTGAGTGAGTGAGTGAGTGAGTGATGTGAGTGAGTGAGTGGAGTGAGTGAGTGAGTGTGTGTGTGTGTGTGTGTGTGTGTGTGTGTGTGTGTGTGTGTGTTGAGAGAGTGAGAGAGTGTGTGTGTGTGAGTGTGTGAGAGAGTGTGTGTGTGTGAGTAACCCGTTCTGTCTGGAATAGCGAGCTCCATGGTTGAGCTGGAAAGGACAAGAGGAACCCAGATGAGTTTGCGGAGGCCCTGGACGAGACGCTGGGAGACTTTGCCTTCCCAGACGAGTTTGTGTTTGACGTCTGGGGCGCCATCGGGGACGCCAAGGTGGGCCGGCTGTGAGCGGACCAGGGGGAGGAACTGAAGAGACCTGCACTGCAGTGGCACAGAAGCACCACTAGGGGACACTATACTCCTCTAATTCAGTTTTTATCTTTTTGCTATGATGTGTACTCTCCCATTTGTGTTTTTATCAGTATTGTTTGGGATGTAAGATATATGTGTTTTCTGAATCAGAAAGAAAAGAGAACAAGCCTTCTGCTCCTGTGCTTTGAGGCTTTTTAAAATGTTGGACCTGCTATGGACTGGAAACAGGTGCACGGTAAAACCTCACTGATTCTGGGAGCACCTGCAACTCCAGAGGTATTTCAGGGGGGGCATTCAGAGTTTATTTTTGGGTGACCAAACATGCCCCCAGCCTAGGGACCAAGAGCAGGAGGTGAGTGAGCTCTGAGCTCTGGTGTCCAGATTAGATCTCCAGCAAGACTCCCCTGTATTTCTGGACTGTAAAACTGCATCACATCACACCGTTCTGCCACACGGTGGCGCCAGCAGTGACTGAGCAGCCTGGTTCTTAGACCTCAGCACACTGACCCCTCACTGGATCCCAGAATGCACTGCTCTCCCTGCACCCTGGACCCCTGCGCCGTTCTTGTCTCTTTATTTAAAATGTAGACCACTACATTAGCCCAGCGAGTACAAAGCTCAGCTGGTTCTGTCAGTGACTGCAAACCTAAGGAGCCTTTTACTTTTTACACAAACGTGAATATGGCAAATCTACTTTCTAGTTGTGTATGTCAGTTACACTTTGAATGCCATTAAACAGTATTAGTTGATTATGAAATTTATTACTCACTGTTAAAACTGACAGGTATTACTTTAATGATCTGTTAATCTGAAATTCTCATAGTAATTATGAAAATATATTTACACACTGAGTAACTACAATGTAATGCTGACGTTTTCCAAATGAAGAACGGGACAGTGTGATTTTGGCACTGAAATAAAGCACTGTTTCTCAGAAGCTGTTTCATTTGTAAATGGTTTCTCTGTCTGAGGATGTATTTACAGGAGTGTTTCCATTGAATGGGCACATTAAAAGAAAGACAGTTTAACTACCAGGTAATCTCTCATTTCAGTTTAGAACCTGAAATACCTCTGAAACCCCCCTCCATCCCCAGAATGAAATCCTCATTTCTCATAGTTACCATCCGCGTGTGGATTCTCTGTGGAAAGATGAACGTGTAGCTGCCATTTAATCTTTCAATGGTGGTAAGTCACTTTGGATATACTCATGGTCCCCTATGAGTGACATCACAGTGTAGTGTAGGAGTGTACAGGTCCCCTATGAGTGACATCACAGTGTAGTGTGGGAGTGTACAGGTCCCCTATGAGTGACATCACAGTGTAGTGTAGGAGTGTACAGGTCCCCTATGAGTGACATCACAGTGTAGTGTAGGAGTGTACAGGTCCCCTATGAGCCAGGTGAGGGAAAGATCACGTTCCTGTGTGTTTTGATGCTGTAATGTCTGCTGCTTTAGCAGGTCTGCCTTATAAAGGAGATACTGTGTCTTTGTGGGACTCTCCTGTTTAAAATAAAGCTTCACTAAATTTCTTAAAAATACATTAGTCATGTTGAGAGATGCGTGTTTTGACGTGGAGCATAGGAAAGGACGTTAGGTTAGGGTGGAGCAGAATGCTGATGATACTCAAACACATGCAGATTAAACATCATTTTATTTCAATGTATAACAGACACACCACCTCACATAACCCAGGAAGAGAAAAGTGGAGCACAGACCCCACCCATTTCATACAGTAATATTAATTTATGACATGTAAATTAACTGTCAGCTCACAGAGGACCAGATGCTAAAATCCATTCTCAATACAGCTCAGTACAAAGTAAAATTGATAAAAAATGAATCAATACCACATGACCAATTAATAAATACAAAACCTGAAATGATAAAACAAATCACATTCTCAAAGAGCAGGTACCCAGCTGCCCTGACTCAAAAACCCTCTTATGAAAGGTAAGCTACCCCTATAAACTCAGGAACTGTCATGGAGCAAGCTGCCTGTACACATTGACCTGATTACTGATCCTGTATGTCCTAATCGTAGCATTGAGAGCTGGCTGCTAATTAATGTGTCTGAAGATGATTCACCCGACTGCTGCATGACTTCATTTCTTCTTTCATTGATGAAAATAATTGTGCACCACTGTGGTCATGTTATTGATAATTTGTACACAGTTTTGGAGTGTTGTCTTTATGCTGGCCACTTAAATTTAACTGCAGATCAGGAGTTTTGTATTTTTAAAGTCATATAAAGAATCAAAAAAAACATTGAATAAAAAGCTGACTGGTGTTCCAGCCGACTGGTGTTCTGAAGAAGGCAGATCCTGGTGGACTCAGCGCTGAGAAAAGAAAGGAGAAAAGAGCAGAACACTCAGCATGAGGGACCAGAGCCAGAGAAATAACTGGACCTGACTCACTGAACTGGGAAGTAAAATACTGTTACACCACAGGAACATGGATACACCCCCTTCCCCATTAATGTGTTACACTACAGGAACATGGATACAGCCCCTTCCCCATTAATGTACTGTTACTACACTACAGGAACGTGGATACAGCCCCTTCCCCATTAATGTACTGTTACTACACTACAGGAACATGGATACAGCCCCTTCCCCATTAATGTACTGTAATACTACAGGAACATGGATACAGCCCCTTCCCCATTAATGTACTGTTACACTACAGGAACATGGATACACAGCCCCTATCCACACTACAGGAACATGGATACAGCCCCTTCCCCATTAATGAACTGTTACACTACAGGAACATGGATACAGCCCCTTCCCCATTAATGTACTGTTACTACACTACAGGAACATGGATACAGCCCCTTCCCCATTAATGGACTGTTACACAATAGGAACATGGATACAGTCCCTTCCCCATTAATGTACTGTTACACTACAGGAACATGGATACAGCCCCTTCCCCATTAATGTACTGTTACACAATAGGAACATGGATACAGCCCCTTCCCCA
The DNA here is from genome assembly GCA_019788955.1 of Albula glossodonta. Lineage (NCBI taxonomy): Eukaryota > Metazoa > Chordata > Actinopteri > Albuliformes > Albulidae > Albula > Albula glossodonta. The sequence goes on from JAFBMS010003359.1 coordinate 4,528, forward strand.
TTAATGTACTGTTACACTACAGGAACATGGATACAGTCCCTTCCCCATTAATGTACTGTAATACTACACTACAGGAACATGGATACATCCCCTTCCCCATTAATGTACTGTTACACAACAGGAACATGGATACAGCCCCTTCCCCATTAATGTACTGTTACACTACAGGAACATGGATACAGCCCCTTCCCCATTAATGTACTGTTACACAACAGGAACATGGATACAGCCCCTTCCCCATTAATGTACTGTGATTCTACAGGAACATGGATTTAGCCCCTTCCCCATGAATGTACTGTTACACTACAGGAACATAGATACAGCCCCTTCCCCATTAATGTACTGTTACTACACTACAGGAACATGGATACAGCCCCTTCCCCATTAATGTACTGTTACACTACAGGAACATGGATACAGCCCCTTCCCCATGAATGTGCTGTTACACTACAGGAACGTGGATAGAGTCCCTTCCCCATGAATGTACTGTTACACTACAGGAACGTGGATACAGCCCCTTCCCCATTAATGTACTGTTACTACACTACAGGAACATGGATACAGCCCCTTCCACATTAATGTACTGTAATACTACAGGAACATGGATACAGCCCCTTCCCCATTAATGTACTGTTACACTACAGGAACATGGATACAGCCCCTTCCCCATTAATGTACTGTTACTACACTACAGGAACATGGATACAGCCCCTTCCCCATTAATGTACTGTTACTACACTACAGGAACATGGATGCAGCCCCTTCCCCATTAATGGACTGTTACACAATAGGAACATGGATACAGCCCCTTCCCCATTAATGTACTGTTACACTACAGGAACATGGATACAGCCCCTTCCCCATTAATGTACTGTTACACAATAGGAACATGGATACAGCCCCTTCCCCATTAATGTACTGTTACACTACAGGAACAGGAATAAAGCCCCTTCCCCATTAATGTACTGTTACACTACAGGAACATAGATACAGCCCCTTCCCCATTAATGTACTGTAATACTACACTACAGGAACATGGATACAGCCCCATCCCCATTAATGTACTGTTACACTACAGGAACATGGATACAGCCCCTTCCCCATTAATGTACTGTTACACTACAGGAACATGGATACATCCCCTTCCCCATTAATGTACTGTTACACAACAGGAACATGGATACAGCCCCTTCCCCATTAATGTACTGTTACACTACAGGAACATGGATACAGCCCCTTCCCCATTAATGTACTGTTACACAACAGGAACATGGATACATCCCCTTCCCCATTAATGAACTGTGATTCTACAGGAACATGGATACAGCCCCTTCCCCATTAATGTACTGTTACACTACAGGAACATGGATACAGCCCCTTCCCCATTAATGTACTGTTACACTACAGGAACATGGATACAGCCCCTTCTCCATTAATGTACTGTTACACTACAGGAACATGGATACAGTCCCTTCCCCATTAATGTACTGTAATACTACACTACAGGAACATGGATACATCCCCTTCCCCATTAATGTACTGTTACACAACAGGAACATGGATACAGCCCCTTCCCCATTAATGTACTGTTACACTACAGGAACATGGATACAGCCCCTTCCCCATTAATGTACTGTTACACAACAGGAACATGGATACAGCCCCTTCCCCATTAATGTACTGTGATTCTACAGGAACATGGATTTAGCCCCTTCCCCATGAATGTACTGTTACACTACAGGAACATAGATACAGCCCCTTCCCCATTAATGTACTGTTACTACACTACAGGAACATGGATACAGCCCCTTCCCCATTAATGTACTGTTACACTACAGGAACATGGATACAGCCCCTTCCCCATGAATGTGCTGTTACACTACAGGAACGTGGATAGAGTCCCTTCCCCATGAATGTACTGTTACACTACAGGAATATGGATACAGCCCCTTCCCCATGAATGTGCTGTTACACTACAGGAACATGGATAGAGTCCATGTTCATAGGGTTCCATGTGCAGAAGATGAAGGTGAGGATGGCCAGAGCCAGACACGCCAGCCCCACTGAAAGGGCAACCATGGTGATCAGCTCCAGGAGACTGTCGTCCTGGAAACAGCCATCCATCCACAGCACAGTTACATCATCAGTCCTCCCCCACCTGGAGCATCATTTAACATCTAATACTGAGACTGAGTCAGAGGGTGCAGGTTACAGTGCTGTGATGGGACTTTAACAGTGCACTTTCTATCATGCTGCTTTTCAACTGTGCCCACACACAGCTTTAGCTCTGTAAGCAGCACATTCTAAACCAGGTCTGATTGGTGAGCTTATCCCCTCCCCTCCTCACCTCAGGTGGTTTGTCTGTCTGCATGATTAGGGCGAAGGTGGAGAGGTGGGCACAGGTACACACGGTGTGGGGGGCATTGGTCTCTGTGGCCTCACAGCCATCCACACTCCAGCTGCTCTCATTCCAGTACACACAGGTGAGCTGGCCCTTAGGGTGCATCTCCTGAGCACACACACAATGTCACACAAACGTCACAGCAATGCTACTGTAACATATCAATGTCACACAAACGTCACAGCAATGCTACTGTAACATATCAATGTCACACAAACGTCACAGCAATGCTACCGCAACATATCAATGTCACACAAACGTCACAGCAATGCTACCGTAACATATCAATGTCACACAAACGTCACAGCAATGCTACCGCAACATATCAATGTCACACAAACGTCACAGCAATGCTACCGGAACATATCAATGTCACACAAACGTCACAGCAATGCTACTGTAACATGTCAATGTCACACAAACGTCACAGCAATGCTACCGCAACATATCAATGTCACACAAATGTCACAGCAATGCTACCGCAACATATCAATGTCACACAAACATCACAGCAATGCTACCGGAACATATCAATGTCACACAAACGTCACAGCAATGCTACTGTAACATATCAATGTCACACAAACGTCACAGCAATGCTACCGCAACATATCAATGTCACACAAATGTCACAGCAATGCTACCGCAACATATCAATGTCACACAAACGTCACAGCAATGCTACTGGAACATATCAATGTCACACAAACGTCACAGCAATGCTACTGTAACATGTCAATGTCACACAAACGTCACAGCAATGCTACCGCAACATATCAATGTCACACAAATGTCACAGCAATGCTACCGCAACATATCAATGTCACACAAACGTCACAGCAATGCTACCGCAACATATCTATGTCACACAAACGTCACAGCAATGCTACCGCAACATATCAATGTCACACAAACGTCACAGCAATGCTACCGCAACATATCAATGTCACACAAACGTCACAGCAATGCTACCGCAACATATCAATGTCACACAAACGTCACAGCAATGCTACTGTAACATGTCAATGTCACACAAACGTCACAGCAATGCTACTGTAACATATCAATGTCACACAAACGTCACAGCAATGCTACTGTAACATATCAATGTCACACAAACGTCACAGCAATGCTACCGCAACATATCAATGTCACACAAACGTCACAGCAATGCTACCGCAACATATCAATGTCACACAAACGTCACAGCAATGCTACCGCAACATATCAATGTCACGCAAACGTCACAGCAATGCTACAGCAACATATCAATGTCACACAAACGTCACAGCAATGCTAATGCAACATGTCAATGTCACACAAACATCACAGCAATGCTACCGCAACATATCAATGTCACACAAACGTCACAGCAATGCTACCGCAACATATCAATGTCACACAAACGTCACAGCAATGCTACCGCAACATATCAATGTCACACAAACGTCACAGCAATGCTAATGCAACATGTCAATGTCACACAAACGTCACAGCAATGCTACCGCAACACATCAATGTCACACAAACGTCACAGCAATGCTACCGCAACATATCAATGTCACACAAACGTCACAGCAATGCTACCGGAACATATCAATGTCACACAAACGTCACAGCAATGCTACTGTAACATATCAATGTCACACAAACGTCACAGCAATGCTACCGCAACATATCAATGTCACACAAACGTCACAGCAATGCTACTGTAACATATCAATGTCACACAAACGTCACAGCAATGCTACCGCAACATATCAATGTCACACAAACGTCACAGCAATGCTACCGCAACATATCAATGTCACACAAACGTCACAGCAATGCTAATGCAACATGTCAATGTCACACAAACATCACAGCAATGCTACCGCAACATATCAATGTCACACAAACGTCACAGCAATGCTACCGCAACATATCAATGTCACACAAACGTCACAGCAATGCTACCGCAACATATCAATGTCACACAAACGTCACAGCAATGCTACCGCAACATATCAATGTCACACAAACGTCACAGCAATGCTAATGCAACATGTCAATGTCACACAAACGTCACAGCAATGCTACCGCAACACATCAATGTCACACAAACGTCATAGCAACCTTCCACCAATGCACAGCAGAAGCTACAGCAGCACCCCTGACCCTGGTCATACATTCTTCATCACACAGTCAGGTCTACTGATGTGAACATGGACTAGGTAACGTGACAGTGTTACTGGGGGTTAGTGAGCACTAATGTTTGAGTATTACTGAAGTTAAGTGAGAGGTAGAGTTACAGTGTTACTGAAGGTTAGTGAGAGGTGGAGTTACAGTGTTACTGAAAGTTAGTGAGAGGTGGAGTTACAGTGTTACTGAAGGTCAGTGAGAGGTGGAGTTACAGTGTTACTGAAGGTTAGTGAGAGGTGGAGTTACAGTGTTACTGAAGGTCAGTGAGAGGTGGAGTTACAGTGTTACTGAAGGTTAGTGAGATGTAGAGTTACAGTGTTACTGAAGGTTAGTGAGATGTAGAGTTACAGTGTTACTGAAGGTTAGTGAGAGGGGGAGTTACAGTGTTACTGAGGGTTAGTGAGAGGGGGAATTACAGTGTTACTGAAGGTTAGTGAGAGGTAGAGTTACAGTGTTACTGAAGGTTAGTGAGAGGTAGAGTTACAGTGTTACTGAAGGTTAGTAGCAGGTAAAGTTACAGAACTCACCCTCTGGTGTTTCAGGGTGAAGTTGACCGGTTTTGGCAGGGTTGTATTTTTGGTTTTGACGACGGAAGCCATGATCACATTAGACATCATGGTCTTGATGGTGTCATTCTCTGTGTAGAAGAGATCAGCTTTCAGAACGTCCTCCATGTTGGTGTAGGTAATAAAGACCACTGCTCCAGATCCTGTAGAAGAGACCAACAGAACCCAGAACCCAAATCAGAACACACAACCTCCAACACGCTCTACTTAGATCATCAGGGCACGGCAGTCCCAAACCCTGTCCTGGATTCTGTCAACACCTTCAGTCACAAATAAAAACAGGAGTGGAGTTTTTCCTTACAGTTTGAAAAGTTATGTATGATAATTACTGGACCTGAAGTGAGGCAGGGTCTGGGCCTTTAAGAGTCAGCTGAGTGATGAGGCCAGACTAATGGCCATCATTTTGAGATTATGAGGGAAGTCTTTAGTCCTCTCATGTCATCAATAGGTCTTATATCTGAATTACCTTTGTGTGTTTTTTTACTAGATTTCCTTGATCATGGAAATTTTCCAAAAAAAGAAACTTTGAATATAAAATGTACTTCACGGGTGTGCCCCCTTGGGTGCTGTATGCTTTTGAAACAGCCAGCTGAATACCTTCCTTCAAATTTAGGGTCCTAAATCAAGGAAAGTTGATTTGCAGTTTTAAATCAATTTTAAGTGAAGACAACTTGTTATTCGGCCAAGTCTTTGAGCTCACCATTATTGTTCTTAGCAATGCCAAGTAGATCAATTGTCATCAGGTTGACTTTGGCCTGTAGGGGTGGAGTACTGCTTAGGTTGGCTTTTGGTCCAGCTGCAAATGTTTTCACCTCTAAGAGAAGACAATGAAATCCTGACTGTGGATGAAATATAAAGATGGCACTTGGTACTATATAGGATTGGGGGTGGAGGGGGGAAACGCTAAAAGGAACCTGGTGGGGGGGGGGGGGGGGGAACAGCTAAAGGGAACCTGGTGGGGGGGGGGGGGGGG
>JAFBMS010003360.1:0-10630 GCA_019788955.1 Albula glossodonta
TTGCACATAACAGTTAATGGGAAAAGTAATAACTAATGTATGCATTAGAAATGAACATTTCCAGAAGTCAGACAGAATTATACCACACAACAATGGAAAGCCAGACTCACAGTTATGATGTCACAATGGCCTGTCCAATGGCTGCAAGCCTCCAATGCTGGGTGAGAGAGAGGAAAGAAGTTGCCGGCAGTTATGATGTCACAATGGCCCGTCCGATGGCTGCATGCCTCCAGTGCTGGGTGAGAAAGGAAAGAAGTTGCTGGCAGTTATGATGTCACAATGGCCCGTCCAATGGCTGCATGCCTCCAATGCTGGGTGAGAGAGGAAAGAAGTTGCTGGCAGTTATGATGTCACAATGGCCCGTCCGATGGCTGCATGCCTCCAGTGCTGGGTGAGAGAGGAAAGAAGTTGCTGGTCCACATCTTTGGTAGAGACTGGCTACCAGCCAAGTCATTTAATCAGAGGTCCAACTCTCTGCTTCTACTGCAGTCACTCCGTTTCTGTGACTTTTTCCAGCCTGGCCCTGAACTACAGCACAGATTAGTTTAGTTGAGCTCATTATTTGTGCAAAATGTATGACATAAATACATACATACATACAATAATGTGAGGTAGCTGAATGATTGAGTGGAATTAAACCCTGCAGATACCCCAAATTTTATTCAAGCACAAAAACTGAAGAATATATGAAATGACCGCAGAGTGTTCTGGCTCTGGCCGTCTCTGACCGGTCTGGGCACTGCCGCTTCAGCGCAGGTCAGCTGTCCTGAGGTTGGCAAGGCAACTGTGACCCCCATGCAACAGCACAGGAGAGATTTTTGAAGTGGGGGGGGGCCAAACTGTGAGCAAAAGGTCTCAACTTTTAAGCTTGTATGATACTTTTTTTTCTCAAAAGTGGGGGGGATGGATCAGGGTCCCTAAGAAACTGGGGGGGACATATCCTGCCCTTCCCCCCCGCCATCTGCGCCCCTGCCCCCATGTGCCGGACTGACCAATGACAGTTTTTGGTTCTCTGGCCTCCCCTGGTCACGATCTGCATTGGTCCCATGGGACGACAGACAGAATGCAAATAAATAGAAAGAAAGGATGATGTCAGCAAAGGTGCAGGACGAAAAAAAAAAAAGATGGAGAGATAGAGACCCTGTGTTGGAGTTCAGAGAGTTTGTAAAGACTGCAGACATGGGAAATACAAAGTAAGTAACTGGAACCCATACAGCTGGGAAAGCAAGGAGTTAAAACTCCACTCTGTCCTCATAAACAGGCTCCTTTTTGTCCCATTTGTGTCCAATTCACATGATTGTAGAGTATGCTTTTGATTAATTAATTGATAAACATTGAGTTATCAATATACGTTAAAGACAACAGTCAGAGGCTTGTAAAAGGGACGTTTCAATCAGGTAAAGTTAATGATGATGATTATGATGATGATTATTATTATTATTATTATTATTTCCCAGTAGGCTGTGTCATTTCGCTGTCTTTCTCTTTCTCTCTCCCTCTCTCATATTAACTGTCTTCTCCTTGTTTTTGAATGAGAGGAAGAGACTTAAACATGAAAGAGAGAGAGAGAGAGAGGGAGAGATAGAGAGAGGGAGAGAGAGAGGTCACTGGGGGTGTACAGAGGAATTGGAAGTCGCTGTACCCATTGACGACGTAACCTTGGGTGGCTTCCAGGGTGGGGGGGTGTGGGGGTGGGGGGTTGGGGGCTGAGTGACGGGCGCTTGGAGAGCCGCCAGACTGATCCTTTGTGCCTGCCACGCCACATTCCAGTCCGCGTGGATATTTATACCCCCTCTGTAATTGAAAAGGTTGGCCTGTGAGCCCCCCCCCCCCCCCCCCCCCCCAATGTCACGCAACGTGCCAGCCGCTGCAGGGAACGTCCCAAACCCCCACCGGACGTCGCCACTGCTCTTACCCCCGGCGGGGCGTTCTGAGGGGCCCAATCAACACCCCCACCAGCCGTACCAAACCAAACCCACCCCCACACCCCCCAACCCCAGAACATTCTCACAGCCACTGCGATGGATTTTGAGGCCTGAGACGATGACGGCAGAGATCCGCCAGGCTAAGAAACAAACTAAACGGAATACATGCAGTGACAGATTTTCTGTCCTTACTTGCCGTTCTGATTGAACACTTTGTTCAGCTATTAGGTTTCAGTTTTATGTCAATACAGTCAGCTCACACTCATCTGCACATCTTTACTCTCACCCAAGCAAACAGTAAAAAAAATATATATAAATAAATAAACAGCAACAGATTTTTATCACTGTAATAGTTTCTGCTTCTGCATCATTCGACCTGAGCAAACACAGGCTGTACAATGTGCTATCTGATTTGGAGTTGAGTGGTTTAGTTTGGTCCGTTTTTGACTGCCGTTTGGTTTGATTCATTGTTGACTTTGAGGTGAAAATTTCAAAATCATGTTGTGCCCAGGTAATAAGGAGGAATTAAGGGTTTAATTGCTAATTTACTGGATCAGATTCTAATTAAATATTAATCGGCCTCAAGGGCAAATCCAGGAAACTCACTGTTTTCTCAGTAACGCTATATGTTTTTCTCTCAATAGGTACATCATTAATTTTGTAACGATACAAGAAGTAATCATGAAATCAAGATGGAATGTTTCATCGTTTACATGTCATTTATGTGTTTCAGGTTTTTTTTTTAAAGAAAGGTCATACAAATATAGAAATACTTCTCAATGGAGCAGAGAAATCTTCACTTGACTCTCTACAGTAGCCAATATTTAAAAAAAAAAAAAAACATCTGAAGTGATCTGGCAGAGGATGAAAGCAACAGAATATTCCACGCCAACATCAGTGTAAGATAAATGAAGTGATGACTGATACTGCCTGGAGATTGCTCACAAAAATATAACAAAACAAGAGAAAAAAATCAGCAAATAACCAACCAGTACAATTTAATGTTCACACAACATGCCTTAAGCCGTGTGTGTGCAAAGTGTGTGCATGTGTATGTGTGTGTGTGTGTGTGTTCATGCGTGTGTGTGTGTGTGTGAGTGTGTGTGAGTGTGTGTGTGTGTGTGTGTGCAAAGTGTGTGCGTGTGTATGTGTGTGTGTGTGTGTGCATGCGTGTGTGTGTGTGAGTGTGTGTGTGTGTGTGTATGTGTGCATGCGTGTGTGTGTGTGTGAGTGTGTGTGCATGCGTTGTGTGTGTGTTGTACATGTGTGTGTGTATGCAGAGCTTGTGGGTGTGTGTGTGTGTGTGTGAGTGTGTGTGCATGCGTGTGTGTGTGTGTGTGTACATGTGTGTGTGTATGCAGAGCTTGTGTGTGTGTGTGTGTGTGTGCAAAGTGTGTGCGTGTGTGTGTGTGTGTGTGTGTGTGTGTGTGTGCGAAGTGTGTGTGTGTTCCTTAATGTTTCATGCCATAATGCCTGCATGAGTCACACTGGATTAAAGAAAAAAATCATCATCGAACTGTCATTCATTCCTTCATTCCCTCTGTGAGGGACGACAACGTTACACAAAGCTTATTTAGGCTCCATCCTGTAACAGTATGCACTTTGACTGCAGTGCAATCAAAAAGAAAGAAAAACTGGAATATAAATATTTGAAAACAAAGAAAGTCTACTGAATATATATTTTTTTTTTTTACAAAAAAGTATTAATGAGGAATGCCATTAAGGTGGCAATGAGGGGATGCAAACCAGAAATGTAATCTCGCATTAAAAGATTTGGCACTTGGCCCCCCCATAGCCCATTGATATCCTCGATCAATGTTTTTTGGGGCCCAAGTCAAGCCCTTAGCCTCCTGATTTAGTCAGGGCTTTTGCCCTGTTACAGTGCCCTGTGGTGAACAGCAAGGTGTACAGCATATGGCATATACAGTCAATGCTTTGAGTAAAGCAAAGCATACACCGTCAACGTTCTGCGCATTGATTAAAGTTTTGACAGAGGCACAGTGACGGTGACACGCCTCACCCCTGTGCTTGTGTAACCACAGAAAAGCACAGCGAGCCTGGGTGACAGCCAGAGAGCGAGTGTGGCGGAGAGAGTCCTTGTTAAGTTAATACCTGCAGTATGACCCTACGGGCCAAATACAAGCAGCTTGAACATTCCAGTAAGTGTCACGTTAATACATCACATTAACGAAAAACCTCTGACATGGCTGCGAAATGGCGAGGCGTGGCTTTAAACTTACAGAGGTATCAAACAATAAGCAGCTTATTATGTGTCAGAATGAAATGAATCTGTTACTACACAATGAACTAATTCTAGGCTTTGTTGTTGGATCCACTGAAAGCCTAGCTACATTGGTTACAGGTATGATGGGAGAAGTTATTGCAGAAAAGATGAAAATATTGAAAACTAAACTGTTTGAAGTATGTTGATGTATTTGCAAAAAACATAGTCATATGCAACAAGTCATTCAGATGATACCTTTACAGTGTTTTTATTAATTGTGGTAATTGAGAGAGAGGAAGAAGAGATATATTCTTAATTCTGTCTCCTTTCATATGATGTGGAATGAAAGTTGGCTCGCTAAAGAGCTAAACTTCTGCAGCAGCCATTTTTCTTAGAGCAAAATTGTGCACTATTCTAGAGTACGAGTTTCATTCTTTTCTAATTTGAATATACACTTTGAACTCCTCACCTTTTGCAGAAACATTCTGGGGTTGGGTCTGTTTTCCTGTCTTGCTGCATATTTTCGGTTAAATTTTTAATTATCGTTCGGAAAGGTACATCTACGGGTGAAGGAGACAGTAAGCCGTGAAGAGTGCTTGCATTGCTTTGCGAAAAAAAAGAACGCAGTGTGCGCTCCATGATAAGAGGCGCTTCACCCGCGCGCCGGAGAAGGTGAGCAGCAGAAGGGCACGAGGCCGATGCTGAGCTGTTCGCCCCTGTCCAGGGTGCTGACGGACACGCCGTGGGAGCTAGGCGTGTGTGCAACTGATGCAGTCTTCCGAAAAGTGTTACGAGGAACGGGTGGGGAAAACCCTAATGATTACTTCCCTGTCTTGAAAATGCGCCAGCAGAACCCGTTTTGTCTCCTGAGCAATGATTAATGCTTAACGTGCACCTCAATCAAATCTCAACTCGAGATAAAAAATGGGTTTTATGAGATATGAAAAGCTCCAGCGTCGGCGTTATTAAATGTGTTCTGTAATTCTCCAACCGCAACGTGTCAGGTAAATATGTGAACTTCACCGATGTTAGCCGTACTAAATGGTACAATTTCTACAAGAATAATTGCAGTAGAGCAGTAATGTACCCTTCTGATCCAACAGCTGTCCCTGCTCCTATACCTGAGTAGTGTCCATAACCATAAAATATTCTGCATATTAGCTCCCATGAAGAGTTTATCTGAAATGTATGAACAAATACACAACATAGGCCATGCCATGTAGGTGGAGACAGAGCTGAAGCAATGAAAACTGAGGAAAAAATTAGCAAAAACATATGTGAAAAACCACATGGACTAAAAAGGTAGAGGCAGAAGAAGTAAAAACACACAATAAAAACCACACAAGTGAAAACACAGAGGTAAAAAAAAAAACTGGTAAATGAGCTTCTAAATACACAGGGGATATCTTACAGGTGAAAAAAATTTAACAAATACAATAAATTATACTAAGCCATATCCAATTCAATGAAAAATGAACCTCATTGTGTTTAAGGACATATTTTATTCTATTCAAACCATTAGTATCAGACTATTTCTCGTTATGAGATAAAATAAAAACAGATACAAGGTCAGGGTCAGTATGAATTTAGAAACTGTGGGTGGAAGTGCTGATCTAGGATCAGATCTCCACTATTTTTATCCTAACCTTTTCAATTATGAGGTTAAAGGCAAAACTGATGCTAGATCAGATCTCCACTATTCCTATCCTGACCTTATCTATTATGAGGTAAAAGGCAAAACTGATCCTAGATCAGGTCTCCACTATTCCTATCCTGACTTTATCTATTATGAGGTTAAAGGCAAAACTGATGCTAGATCAGATCTCCACTATTCCTATCCTGACCTTATCTATTATGAGGTAAAAGGCAAAACTGATCCTAGATCAGGTCTCCACTATTCCTATCCTGACTTTATCTATTATGAGGTTAAAGGCAAAACTGATCCTAGATCAGCACCCTTACTCCAGAATGCTTTTTGAATGTAGGATCCCAGATTTACCAACACAGATCTCTGCCAGTACGCTAGCAGTCAAAAAAATAAAAAAATAAAAATACACCCACTTCCTGGCGGGGCCCTCTCTGGGTGCCCAACTCTCAGCGCTATCAATTATTTACCTGCTTGCTTTCTGTTTACCTTCAGGCGGACTGTAATTATTTTTAAATATTAATTCACCTTTGTCTTGGTACAGATCGAGATTTACTTATTTATCTGTCTTGAAGAGGTGAGGGCAGTTTTTGCTGTTGTTGTTGTTGTTGTGTTAAACGCAGCTGCTGAAGCAAGGCAGGAGACAGACAGATGGAAGTTGTGGGGGCAACAGGCGGAGGAAGAGAAGAAGAGAAAAGGAGCAGAATGGAGGGAAATAGAGGGAAAAAGGAAAGAAAAGAATATTTAAGGGATATTTGTGTCTCTACAATTTTCTTTGCTCTAGAATCTGAATTGTTTTTGCTTTAAAATCACAAATAGCAGTTAAGATAGAAACAAAGTGATGAGTTGCCAAATTAAATCAATGAAGTCACAGGCTGTACTGATGTGCATTTAAAAAAAAAAAAACACATTTTTTGGAATATTCTATTTATGATTTAAAAATTCTGCTCTCAAAATGGTGTTCTTTCCTGTTTTCCATCATGAGACAAGTTTGCCAAAACTCCATCTTATCTCTCGTCCTCTTCACCTTTGCGTGATCATCCTCATCCTCTTGCTCCTTCTCCTTCTTCCTCGTGCGTTGCGAGCTTGCAGTGGTGTAAGACAAGTTTAAAAGAAAAAACACTCACTCTTCCGTTTCAAACCTGGGAGTCGAGCTCTCTGTCGCTGGTTTGCATTCTTATGTAATGTGAGTACAATTTTGTGTACTCCTTCAATAAAAACACCTTTTGAAATGTGACGTCTATGATTCTGGACCTTTTGTTTCCATATTTTCGCGCTGTTTGTTATTCTGTGATGGGTTTTTCCAAACACTATGTATTCTAATACTCTACCTCACCTTATTTCTCCTCCTATCCCCTCTCCATACTTCTCTTCATCATCTTCCTCCTCCTCCTCCTCCTTCTTCTTCTCTCTGCATGTGCTTTGAAGCTGTCCTCTGTCTCTGGACAATGGACCGCATTTCCCAGCAGCTACTAATGCTGGGCTAAAAGGATGAGAACTCCCGAATCCTCCATTAAAACCAGAGAGCAGGAAGAGGCGGTCTGGTGCCGGCTCTCTTCAGAACCAGCCATTCAAACAGTCTAAGAGGCGGCTGCACTTTTGTGCCTGAAGTATTTTCTTTCTTTTTTTTTTTTTTTTAAAAAAAAGAGGACAAGTCATTTTATTTTCCCTGCAGAGGTGGGCAAAGCATGGGGGAGGAACATGTTTTACCGGGGCTACTTGTTTGGTCGCCATGTGGTTGCATGTTCAAAGGATAACACTTTCCCCTCCCTTTGTTACACCGTCTCTGTCTGTTCCTCCCTTTCTCTTTGTTGTTGTGAAAGGAAGGCCGATCGGAAAACTCGAAAACGTAGAGGCGGACTGAGCTGCTGCTTTGTAGGCCTCGCAAGATTCATGTTTTTAATATGTCGGATTCATGTTTTTTTTAGAATTATCAAGTATTATCAACTATTATCAAGTCCAGTAGTTCCAGTAGAAGTTCTGTTCTGGTAGTAGCTGAGTAGTTCTGCTAGTAGTACCTCGATTACGGAACAGGCTGGGTGCTGCAACACTGTTGGAGACTGAAAGATTTAACAAGCAAGCAAACAAACAAACAAACAAACAAAGCGTAACTAACTAACTGAAGAGCCAACTAACTAACCAAATACTTAAATAAATAAATAAATGAAGATCCCCAGGCAATAGCTGTAGACAGTTGATTTGTGATTTGGGATTTTGAACTTGGGATTTGTGATTTGGGATTTTGAATTTGGGATTTGATCTGTCCCTGATGGAAAACACTCCTGGGTTTCCCTCAGCCTCCCCCAACAAAACAAAACTGGAAACAAACAAAAGTGAAAAGAGGAGAGAAGAGGCGTTCATTTGCCTCACCGTGTGCACAAAAATCCCTAAATTTCTTTCATGAAATGTTGAGTTGTTCTTTTACAAGAGCACAGTCAGAGATGGTTTTAGGGGATTTTAATAATTAACTTAATGAATGTATTTATCAGTCCATTGCATGGACACCCAGGTGCCTCCACTTCCTCGGGCTAGCCCCTCCCCCTCCTGCCCCAGCTTACCCCAGAGCACAAAACAAAATAATAATAATAAGGAAAACACTACAGTTAATGGGGTTTCATGGAGTGCCCTTTGTCCACTCTTTTCCACACAACATCCCCAAATCAGCACTTTACTTTCTGTAGTTTCTGGAAGAGAGGGAATAAAAAAGGAAGAAGAAGAGGAGAAGGAGGAGGAGAGGGGAGCCAGCCATCCTGGTCAAAACTCAGGTGCGCTAGTTTTATAATAAGGCCAATGTATCAATCCCTGGTTCTGAGGACCACAGGGTCAACAGGTATTTGCTCCAGCTATCAACTTCACCACCTGATTTCACTGTTCAGCTCACCTCCCAGATCAAGCAGGTAATGTAAACAGGTGAATACAGGCGCAGCAGGACTGGGCTGAAATGAATACCCACAGACGCTGCAGTGACCCTGCAGTAAAGGTGTTTACTCCTCGCTTGCGAATCAGTGATGAATTGGTGTCTGTCCAGCTTCATTAGATGGTCCAAAGCAAAGCAAGCTGTAGCACCACACAGCAAGACAGCGACTAACAACAATACGCTGCTTTTTGTTTAGTTACCATGGAGCTGGTCTATAGGCAAGCATGATGGTAATTAGCCAGTCTTATCAACCACAATGTACAGTGACATATAAAGAGACAAGCATACCTCCATCACACGTTTTGTACGGGCCATTTTTAGTTGTGCTTATTACACAAGTGTAGGACATAGTTAGCCTCATTACTCAGGATCTGTAAGCCTGACAAACTACAGTTTCACTTGTGGAGATGTGCTTTCCTGTTAAGCCAATGGCCAGTTACAACCTCAGACAAATAATGCTGGTCTGCAGTGGCACACACTGCAAGTTAGAAGACTCGAAAAATGTTCAGAAATCCCCACATTAGCGAATGACAAGATTAGCTATTACCATCCGACTGCTCCAGACTAGGTTTGTGCCCAGTAGGAAGTTCAAGATAGGAAGACAAGAGGAATTGTAAGACAGAGGGAAGAGTGAGGGGAGCCTGGATCCTCATTTAAAGTTTAAAGAGAAAAATAGAGAAAATTATAAAAATAAATCATAAAACAATTGATGGTCCCACCCAAAGAGATGTGTCATCATATGAAACAGATGCTGCACATGAAACAAGCTCTTAAAGGTGTACGTCTTTCTCAATATCAAAGCACGTCATTGGGAATTAACATATTAGCCCGTATTATATTTCAATGAACACATGAAATATGAAAAGCATAAACAGTGTGAGGAGCCGGAAGCCAGTTCTCATCTCTGAGGCATATTTTTTTGAAGGAATTGCGTGTGAGCATGCCTGTGAGCATATATGTGAATGTGTGTATGTGAGCATGTGTGTGTGTGTGTGTGCGTATGTGTGCATATGTGTGTGTGTGTGTGTGTGCATGTATGTGTGTGTGCGTGGGTGGGTGATGGAAAAGATTCGGGGGGTGGATAGGCATTTGTTTGTAAAAATCCTTCTTTTAACAAAAACCTTTCTTCTTATGGAGCAATATGCTACAATATGACCACAAGCAAATTTACAAAATACAGTGGGAGATTTGGAGATATAGACAGGGATAGAGAGAGGAGGGAGAGAAAGAGTGAGAGAGAGCAAGAGAGGGAGACATAAAAACAGAGAGATGGAGGGAGTAAGAAGGATAGAGAGGTAGAAAAAGATAGAGAAAATGAGCAAAGGCCCCTCAGAGAACGAAAGAGGAAGATATAGAGAGGGAGGAAGAGATGGAGAAATAAAAAAAGAGTGAGGGAGGGGGAGAGAGAGGGATAGAGAGGTAGAAAAAGACAGAGGAAAGGAGGAAAGAGAGAGAGAGATAGAAAGGGTCCCTCAGAGAGAGAAAGAGGAAGATATAGAGAGGGAGGAAGAGATAGATAGATAGAGAGAGAGAGAAAGAGAGAGAGAAAGGGGGGAGTGGAAGAACAGAAGAAGCCTGATATGATTTCAATGGAATGTTTGTTGACACTGATTTGGAGCCTGGGGCTGAGGATAAATGATTGAACAGTGAGCCTCTGAGAGCAGCATAACTCTGCCATCCTCTGTTCTCTGTGCAATTTCGCTGCAGGGAAGGTAGCAGTCAACTAATTGACACAGAATTAACCATGAAACACAATAAGCGCTCTCCGCCTCTATGACTACTGCCCTAAGAGCACCTTACTGAGGCAGGGGAGGCTTCCTGTCAATTATGGAGCTCACTCTCACACACACACATACACACACACACACTCACACACACACACACACACACACACACACACACACACACACACACACACA
>JAFBMS010000337.1:0-12500 GCA_019788955.1 Albula glossodonta
GGGGGGGGGGGGGGGGGGGTACCCCTTATCTTAATTTCCCGGGCATTCTGTAATGAATTAATAATAGAATAAATGTCCCAAAACGAGGCGGAATGTTTAAAATAGTTCTCCCGGTATGAGGAGCATCGCGATTCAACCAAGCGTCTCCTGACAGACCAGGGGTCACCAAGAGATGAGCATATTGCATTAAACACACACACACACATACTCACACATTCACACACACATACACACACGTAAACACAAACACATACTCACACATTCACACACACATACACGTACATACACACACACATGTGCACACAATCACACCCACAACCAACAAACGCACACACATACTTATTCACACATGCACACAAACAAACACATAGAGGTTTGCATCTTTAATCCGAGAGCATGTTAACAAAAGAACGCTGTGTTACAGCTAATTAACACTAATCAGAACAAATGACCTGCAAGAAATGATATGAGCTGATATAATACTGAAACACATGCAGGCGCACACACACACACAAACACACAAATGGACACACACACGCATACACATACACAGAGAAACACAAAAATGGACACACACATATACACACTCATACACAGCAACACACAAATGGTCACACACGCACACAGACACACGGAAACACACAAATAGAAACACACACACACATACACACACACTCTCTCTCTCTCGCTCTCTCCACAGAGGGATGGATAAGCTCGGGAAACAGAAGCTGTGGCAGGCCGGGGGAAAGGAAGCGCACCGGAGCGCGAGGCTGAAAGCTGCTGCTGATGCTGATGCTGCCGTCGCCACGGAGACCTGTCTCCTGGAGGCGAGCGGACAGCAGCTCATTAGTCTGAGTGTCAGCGGGCTGACGTGCGGGACAATGGGCAAACAAACTCCGCGGGTATCAGGGCATTATCTTCTTCCTCTTCGCTGCATCTTCCTCCTGCTAAATCATCACTCCGCATGCTAACCCCACCAGCACGACCCCCACCCCCCCGGCTCCTCTGGCCTCTCTCATGAGCGGCTAAATCCACACGCCCCTCACTCTGAGAGCATCTGCTTACACACGGGTTCCTGCATGCTTTTCAAGATACAGCAGATGAGAATTATGGGAAATCTACGTTCAGTACGCTTATTACTGTTAGTTAGAGAGAGTCGTTAATGCTTAGAGCAGCTTGCCAAACCCTGTAATAGAGGTGGAGACCCCTGGAATGCTGAGAGTCCGTGCTGGCCACCCTCTGGACTGAAGGTAAATGAGGCTTAGTGGCCTGTTCCGGTCATTATGTGTTTGTGTTCTCATGTTCTCACTCGCACAGCTGATTCTCTGCAATTCGCTAGCGCTGTAACCTATGATTGGAAAATGCTCCATTTAATAACCAGGGCTAACAGTGTGGAGGCATGACCCTGACAGAGGCTGGTGTCTGAACAGCCTTGACCATTTAAAACATGCTAGATCACAGCTTGGTCAATTAATTTATTCTGATTGGTCAAGATAACTTCATGATTCTCATTGGTCTACAGGTTTTTTTTCCTATACCCAGAGGGTGTAACAGCAAAATGCAAAACTGAGAAGTAATTCCAGCTGAATTGTTATTATTGCCATTTTAAATGAATACTCAAGCCCGTCAAACGTATAATTAATTTCATTTATAAATTAAATTTAAAGCTGGAAATAACGACAAATAACAAATTAATTTACAACAATAAAGTAAATTACTACACTAATTTTGTGTAATTGTATTCAAGCTTAGTAATTTCTATTGGGAGAAATAGAAATGAGTAATAAGTAGAATAAACCCATCGGGGCTATGTGGTTGTGTTAAAATAAAACACTGGGGGTTAGTGACCCATCCCTCAAACAGATACAGTTCTATGCAGAAATACAACTGACAAATCAAAAAAAAAAATACTGCTACAAAAAAAGCGTAACCTTCGCTCTGTCCTTTCAAATGTGACCAGCGTTCCGTCGTGCTGTGGAGTGATGCCAGGCTCAGACATGGCACCCATTAGTGAGCGTTAACGAGCATTAACGAGCTTTAACGAGCATTAACGAGCATTAACGAGGGTGACCGTATTAATCACAATTTACGATCAGGCGAGCCGCTACAGACACTCCGCCCTCCCCCCCCACCATCTTTCTCTCTCTCTCCCTCTCCATACCTCTTCCCCTCTCTTCTACTCCTCCTCTGCATCGTTGGGGCTTTGGGACAAGGTGACCTGTCAGGGCCCATTAGCCCTCTCCAGCGCACTGCCGCAAGCTCTGCCTTCTCTGACCCACTCATCCATCAGTCCCTGCCACCCAGCTAGGGCCTGTAGGCCCCAGGAATGCCCACTGCACACATACGGCTGGGTCTTCACATCTCTGAACTGCTGGTATTTTAGGGCCTAGCTATTCCACATGCATATCCTGAAGCCATATTTCAGTACTCTAAATAATCTGGTGACACATTACTTGAACTATGTTACATAAAGCTTACATAACACTATCATAAGAATGACAGAGAAGCTTTTGTAGCAGTGCTGTTTAGCATTTGCCAAATGCCATAGCGCAGCTATAATGCATTCATCAATATTTGTTATGATACAAATTCACATAACAGCTTATATCACATGCCAAACTTACGACATAAGTGCTAGTATATCAGTATGTGTCATAAGGTTATTCATGCATGCATTATGACAGAGTTATGTTACTTGTTAGATGCTGTAAGACACATTGTTGACAAGTGCTATGTCAGCTATATGCCACGAAGTGTTTCCAATAATTCTGCTGTTGTAGGAGAGGTGGAGGGAGGAGCTGAGAGGCCTGCTCCTCCCATTGGACTACTGACAGGTCATGTTCCCACCCACAGCCCGGGAAACCGACGAGCATTTGCACTGGCAGGCAGGGTCACCTATAGAGGCTTTGCGATCAGCCCAGGCGTGAGCCATTGACTTAATTTAGGCCATCTATGAAAGCACAGCCTGCCGGGGTGGAATGGAGGTGGATTTTGGTTTTGTGACATTCATTTTGTAAGTAAGGCCTCTTGCTAAAGTTATGTTCAACTGTTATTTTTTTACATTACAGGCTTTTATTTTTATTTTTTTATAAGATTTCCTCTCAAAAGGGACAACACAAAGATCTGTTGGTTGTTTTCGGTTTGCCCATTTCTCAACACTCGTCCCAGTGGTCACACCTACTTTTGCACCCAAACACATGCATGAATATATAATATAATTTTATATAATACTATATAATAATACAGTACAGACCCAAGTGGTTTCCTAATGGGCCACGCCGAATATCTGCACATAAATGTATAAAAACCTGAGACCTACATGTGCTCTCTGTTTGCTAGGACATTGAGCCGGCTGTAGTCACTGCTTTAGCTAGCTACATGACTGATTCAATGTAAACTCTTGATTGCATTATGGATCAATTTGTTGTAAAAATCATGTTTATGATACTGATATGAAGAGAGGATCTGTGAAGACAATAAAAATGATAAAGTAGGCTACTTACACATTTGTTTTATGCATTGCACAAGATGATTGTGTTCCCATGATATTGATATTGGGGATAAAAACATAATTTGAGTGCAATACTTTAATTTGTGATCAAATCAATATTCCCCTAGGGGAAGATTAAAAAGTAATTTTAAAAGATAATAAAACCAGAATGCACATTCACTACACGGAAAGGAAAAGAGATTTATACATGTTCATGACAAAGACCTATAAAAAATGAAACCTACAATCAAAGCCTGTGCAGATAAAGACATATACAGTAAATAATACACACAGACATATGAAAATAGATTCATCAGTGAAGCTCTCAGATTCTGGATTGTTTACCAGTGAATACCAGAGCTGCTGAGACAGCTTCTTCTTTTAAAATACTTTTAAAGACTCACAAAAAACAGCCTGTAATTGTATGTGATGTGTTTTATCTATCTTATTTTGTCCTAATTATGCTGCTTTATCAGTTTTTATTCTTTCATTCCCTTTATTTAGTTTGTATCGCACCCATTGTAATTTGAATTGGTATTCTACTCTGCTTATTCTGTCTGTTTCATGTTTTAATCACTTGTTTGAAAATGCTCTCATCGAAACTGTAAGAAAAATGGTCTTATAAATAAGTAAATGCAATACCTACTTATTAGGAGGCTATTAGAAATTACAGCAACATTTTGACTGCCATCGCTGGTGCTCCTGTATGCTGTGGTTCTATTCTGCCATCGCTGGTGCTCCTGTATGCTGTGGTTCTGTTCTGCCATCGCTGGTGCTCCTGTATGCTGTGGTTCTATTCTGCCATCGCTGGTGCTCCTATATGCTGTGGTTCTGTTCTGCCATCGCTGGTGCTCCTGTATGCTGTGGTTCTGTTCTGCCATCGCTGGTGCTCCTGTATGCTGTGGTTCTGTTCTGCCATCGCTGGTGCTCCTGTATGCTGTGGTTCTGTTCTGCCATCGCTGGTGCTCCTGTATGCTGTGGTTCTGTTCTGCCATCGCTGGTGCTCCTGTATGCTGTGGTTCTATTCTGCCATCGCTGGTGCTCCTGTATGCTGTGGTTCTATTCTGCCATCGCTGGTGCTCCTGTATGCTGTGGTTCTGTTCTGCCATCGCTGGTGCTCCTGTATGCTGTGGTTCTGTTCTGCCATCGCTGGTCCTCCTGTATGCTGTGGTTCTGTTCTGCCATCGCTGGTGCTCCTGTATGCTGTGGTTCTGTTCTGCCATCGCTGGTGCTCCTGTATGCTGTGGTTCTGTTCTGCCATCGCTGGTGCTCCTGTATGCTGTGGTTCTGTTCTGCCATCGCTGGTGCTCCTGTATGCTGTGGTTCTGTTCTGCCATCGCTGGTGCTCCTGTATGCTGTGGTTCTGTTCTGCCATCGCTGGTGCTCCTGTATGCTGTGGTTCTGTTCTGCCATCGCTGGTGCTCCTGTATGCTGTGGTTCTGTTCTGCCATCGCTGGTGCTCCTGTATGCTGTGGTTCTGTTCTGCCATCGCTGGTGCTCCTGTATGCTGTGGTTCTGTTCTGCCATCGCTGGTGCTCCTGTATGCTGTGGTTCTGTTCTGCCATCGCTGGTGCTCCTGTATGCTGTGGTTCTGTTCTGCCATCGCTGGTGCTCCTGTATGCTGTGGTTCTGTTCTGCCATCGCTGGTGCTCCTGTATGCTGTGGTTCTATTCTGCCATCGCTGGTGCTCCTGTATGCTGTGGTTCTGTTCTCTGACTGTCTTTGAACTCAGCCCCCCCACATCCTGTCTCCCCCATCTCCCTTATGTTTAAAACAAACAGAAAGAAGAAATAAAGCAGACACAAAATCTGATTCTCACTTTTTTTTCTAACGATTCTTTTCTCCCTCATCAACTTCCTTTCCAAAAGGAGGGGAGCACACTGTAATATATTTTTAATGGGAGGGGAGCGCACTGTAATATATAGCCTTATAAAAAAAAATCCCAGGTTTTCGTGGGCCCTTCAAACCCTAGGGCCTTGTATACTTAGTACCCTTTTCACTCCTGGTGCTACGCCTCTGTCTGTCCTGTCCTGCCCCTCTCAGGATGGCTGACCACTGCCACTGGGGGGTCAACACCCAGCCTGAGGTCCACATTGAAGAGGCAACAATTAGCTAAACCTAACAAAGGAATGATAGGGGGTTAAGCTAGTTAAATTTGGTGCCTTAACAGGATACAGACCGTGGGGCCCATCAACACACTGAAACAGTGACAGAACAGGATGCAGGCCGTGGGGCCCATCCACACACTGGAGCAGGACCTTAACAGGATGCAGATTGTGGGGCCCATCCACACACTGGAACAGTGCCTTAACAGGATGCAGACCGTGGGGCCCATCCAAACACTGGAATAGTGCCTTAACAGGATGCAGACCGTGGGGCCCATCCACACACTGGAGCAGTGCCTTAACAGGATGCAGACTGTGGGGCCCATCCACACACTGGAACAGTGCCTTAACAGAATGCAGGCCGTGGGGGCCCATCCACACACCAGGACAGTGCCTTAACAGGATGCAGACCTTGGGGCCCATCCACACACTGGAACAGTGCCTTAACAGGATGCACACTGTGGGGCCCATCCACACACTGGAACAGAGCCTTAACAGGATGCACACTGTGGGGCCCATCCACTCACTGGAACATTGCCTTAACAGGATGCAGACTGTCGGGCCCATCCACACACTGGAGCAGTGCCTTAACAGGATGCAGACTGTGCGGCCCATCCACACACTGGGGCAGTGCCTTAACAGGATGCAGACCGTGGGGCCCATCCACACACTGGAGCAATGCCTTAACAGGATGCAGACTGTGGGGCCCATCCACACACTGGGGCAGTGCCTTAACAGGATGCAGACCGTGGGGACCATCCACACACTGGAACAGTGCCTTAACAGGATGCAGACCATGGGGCCCATCCACACACTGGAGCAGTGCCTTAACAGGATGCAGACCGTGGGGCCCATCCACACACTGGAACAGTGCCTTAACAGGATGCAGACCGTGGGGCCCATCCACACACTGGAACAGGGCCTTAACAGGATGCAGACCATGGGGCCCATCCACACACTGGAGCAAAGCCTTAACAGGATGCAGACCGTGGGACCCATCCACACACTGGAGCAGTGCCTTAACAGGATGCAGACCGTGGGGCCCATCCACACACTGGAACAGTGCCTTAACAGGATGAACCCCCCAGCCGGCCCCTGAGCTGGGGACCCAGGGCCAGCCACTGCCATGTATTACACAGGTGCCCGCACTCAGAGCGTTCCCTCAGGTGCGGAGAGTTCTCGCAGCAAATGTGCGCTCAAACACACGTCTCCCTCGCGCCATGGAGAGCAACCGAAGCGTGCACCCTGACCTGCTGTTTCTCCCAAACACTAATTAGAGCTCCTCCACCAGCCAGCTGTTTATAATTAACTCCATACGAAGGAGCCAAGCGGCCAAACATAAGGAACATGAGTACAGGCAATATGACTGATGCTCGGGAAATGGGACATTCATTAAAAAATTATTTATATAAGTATATGTATATATATATATACACAGTGCAAACCTCATTAAGGTAGACAATAAAAGAAAGGCCCAAAAAAAACTAAAGGAAAGAGAGAAAGAAAGCCCAGGGCGTTTTGAACACTTCACGCTAGAGAGCTCTTCCTGCTGTTTGTTTTAGAAAAACCATCAATTACTCCCCCCAAGCCCCCCCACAACCCCCCCTTCCACACCCCGCACCCACCCCCACAACCCCCCCTTCCACACCCCATCAACCCCCCCCCCCCCCCCCCACAACCCCCCCCACCCCAGTTTGGCACCAAGCCTCGCCAGACACCAGCCCAGCTGCGGAGCTGAGACAACAGCCAACAACCCCAACCCGGCAAATGAACAACAACAAAAAAAAAAAAAAAACAGAAAGGAAAAAAAACAACAAACAGGGGCCTTGTGAGACACACAGGGTGTTAATTACGCCACAGAGCTATTTAAATACACCTAATTAAGTGAAATGCAAAGTGGATCATTAGCTAAAAGCTGCTTGTTCCCTGTAGGGGTGATGCTATCTATGCTATCTAGCTATTCAGGTGTGTGGATAGCGGTAGGACAGGCAAGTAGCAAGCAAATGGGGGCTGAGGGGAGGTCAAAGTGGGGTTGTGGGTGAGGTCAAAGGTCAGGAGTTCTAAGCAATTCCCTCTTCCTCTGGATAGTTATTCTTGTACCTTTTACATACAAAAATTCTCAGTCTGTATTAACATCATATGAAGAAAATGTGTTTGAACCACTTTCTTTTCATTCAATTAAAAATGCAGACTCCTTCCTTTTCTCATTGTGTAAAATGAAATATAATTCTACCTTTCATTCTGAGAAAAAAAAAGAAAGAAAAAAACACACTCTTCTAGTTTTCATTCCCCGTAATTACAGTTTGACCCATTTGGCTCTGGCTGTTGAGCGACTATGGCACCACTATAATAATCAAACGCATCGGCAAAGATTTCAGACTGAAATATCAAAGGAGCGGCTGATAAATTCAGGTGCTTCAATTGAAAAAAAAAAACAGATAAAAAGGGGGTCAGTACCCAACCATTTTCTCTCTGTGATGAGGCTAAGTGCAACCTCTGTCGTGAGCAACTCTTCAAAAAGGGTGAATGTCTGGCAAATGTACCGGAGTGAAAAACAGAAATGTAATGGTTTTAAAAGCATTCACCCACGCGTCTAAACCTTCAGACCGAACCCCAGCCATACCCCGCCCCCCCCCCAGCGCCCCCAACTCCCACCTATGTCTCCACCTCCACCTACATTCAAAGCTATGGTTTTCTCCCAACATGCTCTTCTCCCTGGCCTCATTTTTTGAAAATGATGTCCCATGATGCACTCTGATTTCTGGGAGTCATGGTTACAGCACAGACGTCACATTAAACTAATATTCAGCTCTGTGATCTTCAGTACAAAAACCGATAAACTGGACCATAAATTCAATTGAATACTTCCTCCTCACATGTTTTCTCACATGCTAAGATGTTTGTTCTTGCATACATTACAGATGTGATATGGCTATCCTATTGGTAAATTTTATGTTGGTGACAGAGAGGTGGTGGGGCTAGGGATGGAACTTCCTCCTTTGCTTTTATGACATCATAGTTGTCATTTGTATCCATGACAACATGACATCAGGGCTCACCAGTGTTCTGTCTCATCAGAGCACAAGCCCCTGGCTACATTAAGAGTTAGTGTGCTTTCTAACACAAGTAAACCGTGCCCAAGGGCCCGATAGGTAGGAATATAGAAGTCCGTGATATGGTGACCAGGTGCCAAGCTGTCACCCGCGGGCAGCAAAGGGGTGCAGGTTCGGGGTAAAGGTTCAGTCTGCAGAGCCAAGGACATTAGAGGAGCATAACAGCTCTGAATTACTTCTAAAAGGGTGTCGGACTGCAAAGGGCTGCCATCTCCCTTTAATTAATTATTGACCAGGCTGCTAAAGCAATGAAGAGGCAGGAGATTAAAATGCAGAGGCAGGGTGGAGAGCTAATGACCCAACAGAGATACACAACCGCTTCAGATCCTCAGGAGCCAGGGCCGAGATCAGGACCAGGCCCAGATACCGCACCTTACAGTGAAACACAGATATATGTATGCATAAATATATAGTGTGTGTGTGTGTGTGTACATGCATAAACTCACACACAGGCACACATGCATACATGCATGCACACGCACATTACCAATCTCTCTGTCTGTCTCTCTCTCACATATACAAATAAACTTACAAATGCTATCTCGCTCTCTCAAACACACACACACACACGCAGTGTGTGTAAAAGCTGCTGTACTGGGGGCCGTTCATTAGCAGGGCCCAAGCCTGTGTAGCTTTAGCATTCCTGTGATTACAGCCCTCACCCAGCCCTCCCAGCTTCTGCTGCCCACACACTGACAAGACCATATGGAGTACCCTCCCACTCGCTCGCTCGCTCACTCTCTCTCTCTCTCACACACACATACACACACACACTCTCACCTGTGTGTGAATTCATACTTTCCTGAGCATGCACATTTGCACTTGTCCAGGTTGCCCATGTAGACAGCTGTATATTTAGTGAAGGAGCTCAGGTGAAGCACCACGGAGGGCAGTGTCCTGCCTCGGAATCGAACCTGCAACCTCTAACTCCAGTTGAAGGGCCAGTACTGTCCATAACTGTTTTACTACACCGCCTTATCCTCATCTGTTCTCACAGCTTGACTGTGGTCCAGCACAGCGAGGAGAACAGAAATATTACAGTTGTGATATTTCTTTCTGACTTTGGAGTGGTCGGGGGACGGGGGACGGGGGGGGGATTGAGACGGGGTGACCTTTCAGCAGGTCCAAGAACCCCCCTCCTCTGACCCCCACCCCCGACCGACCTTGCTACTACCCATACCCCCTGCGCCTGTCAAAACACACAGCACCGCTGACAACTTGGTGACAAGTTCATTGCACAGCGAAGTGACACGGTTCTGTTGTTCCGTGTGTGTGTGCGCGCGTGTGTTGGGGCGGGGGCGGGTGAAGACCTGCTGGTGCTGGTAGTCCAGCAGACCCTTTCATTCATGTACTTGTCTGCATCGCACAAAAGAAAAGACAGAAAAAAACACTGCTTGATTATCCCATGCTGTTGTTTCAAGCAATTTACAGAAAGAGACTGAATAATCTAATCCAATCTGGGCTTTTCCTCCCACTCCCGGAGCTCTTTTCCTCCTCCCTCTCTCTCTCTCTCTCTCTATTTCAGTCTCTTACTCCCTCTCTCCCTCCCTCCCTCCCTCCCTCTCTCTGTCTATCTGCTCTTCTCTGTTTTGCACTCTATCCCTCATCTGCTGTATCTAAAATGAGGGAAATGAAAGAAAATGAAGAAGTGTTATCTCTTTCTTCAGGAGTGGAATGATGAAGGATAGAAGAACAATGCTCCATTAAAACTTTGCTCAATAATGAAGGGCTTTGAGAACTTGATGAAGAGAGCGGTTCTGGGTATGAAGTAAGGTCCGACAGACGGGTACAGAAACAATGGCTTCTCTGAATCAGCTGATTCATGAGTCAGTAAAAGGAATCCTTTCTGCTGATCCATGATTCGAAGAAAACTATCGATTCTGCCGATTCATGATTAAAACGGAGACATCAGCTCAGGTGATTTATGATTCACAGAAGGCAATTCATTCTGCCGGTTCATGAGTTAGGAGAACGGATCGATTCTGCTGATTCAAGATTTACAGACGGATTGATTCTTTCGATTCATCATTAAAAGAGGAGCCGGTTAATTCTGCTCGTTTGTGATAAGGAGAAAGAAATGAATTCTGCTGGACGAAGGGGTCAATTCTGCTGATTCATGACTCAGAGAAACACTGTTTCACCAGATTCATTACTCAGACAGGGAGATCAACTCTGATTGTTCGTGACCCAGTGGGAGTAACTGATTCAACAGATTCTTCTGATTCATGACTCAGAGGAAGTGATCCAGCTCAGATGGATTCCCAGCCTAAAGGAAGAGGAGGGCCAATAGAGGACACGTTTAATCCACAGAAACAGAAGAAACAAAACGTATGACTTGAGAAATGGGTGGAGAGGGTGATCTTGGTGACCTGGAGGTCTGCTGAGGTACCATGTCCTCTAAGCTGATTTCCATTAAGGACAATGCGTTTAATGTAAGTGTTTCCTGTTTAAAGGTCACCTAGGGGTCATCTTGAAGCTTTAAGCCAATCAAAACTCAGTAAGCGCATCATTTCCTACCATATAGGATGACGAAGACTTCACTCCATCACCTCCGATTAATTTCTCTGTTTCTAACTGGCATCCTTATTTCTACCATTTACCTGCCGTTCTTCTACATGTACCTGTACATATCTGATGAATTTATGTTACATTACTAAAGGAGGGCTGATTAGAGTTGCCTCACAACTCCTTTGATCGCCAGACTGGCACCTTGCACCTTCTGGCTGCTGCTCCCCAAAACCAAAACAAACGATAGAAGGAAGACACGATTTGACGCGATTAAAGACATCAGATCCAACAAGACAGACCTCCTGAGGGTGATTAGCAAACAGGACTTCCAGAAATGTCTCAGGCAGCAGCACAAAAGGAAAGGAGTTCTTTGAAGGGCATTAATATATGTTTCACATATAGTTACAGCTGTATATGTGTGTAAGAGAGAGTGTGTGTACATGTATCTATGCATATATATGTCCATGCTAACATATATATTCTCATACATGCATATAT
Source organism: Albula glossodonta (assembly GCA_019788955.1). Lineage (NCBI taxonomy): Eukaryota > Metazoa > Chordata > Actinopteri > Albuliformes > Albulidae > Albula > Albula glossodonta. Next base: position 11,715 of record JAFBMS010000337.1, read on the forward strand.
CTGGCTATGTATGAAAGCTCGAATGTGTGACAGGCTTATTTCCGGCCTGTCGGATCCAGACGGCCACTTTGCGGTAAATTTAAAGCGATAACGTTGCTTGAGTTATTTCTGGACGGGGATGGGAGATTTATGCCGGGGCCCTGAAATTTCATTTGGGTGAGGAATAATCAGGCAGAGAAATGGACGTTAATCACAGGAATCTGCCTGACACCTGCTTTGTACGGCGGCCCCTTTTCTTTTTGTCACAATTTTTTCTCCCTTCCCTGTTCTTCCTCTTCTTCGCTTTTTCTTTTTTTTCTTTTAGTTAAGTGCTTCATAAATCAGGACGTGGCGGCGTGTTATGACTGTTGGCCTCCGCACCTCCCTCCCCCCTCCCCCCCTCTCCTCCCTCCTCCCCCCTCCCCAATACCGCCAGAGTTACCATCACCTTCCACAGAAACTAATTAAAGACTGTCCGCGCTCTCCGCGGTAATTGAAACCAGAGTTCGATGGTTCCGTGCAAACATTTTTCGATGAACGCTCATTGGATGGGGCGGGGAAGGGGGGGGGGGGAGAGAGGTGGGGGGGAAAGAGGAAGGAAATAAAATGATGAAATAAAGCGTAAACTCCTCTGCTTCCCTTCCTTCCCTCGTTTATTCGGTCCCTCGCTACGGCAACAGTTATTGATGCACCTGCCCTCCCCCTTCGCCCCCCCACTAAACAATTTACAGCGGAAATGCAAAAGGCTGCCTTCAGCTGTGATAGGCTGTAAATTTAAGGAGGCTGAAACTCATTGAGTCGGGCCTG
>JAFBMS010000337.1:17500-62500 GCA_019788955.1 Albula glossodonta
GTGTGTAGCAGTGCATGTGTGTGTGTCTGTGTGAGTGTGCACGTGTGTGTTCTTGTGTGCATGTCTGTGTGTGTGTGTGAGTGTGCACATGTGTGTCTGTGTGTGAGTGTGTGTGTATGCGTGTGTGTGTGCGGGCATGTGTGTATGTGAGTTTGTGTGTCAGTGTGCGCATGTGTGTGTCTGTGTGTGCATGTATGTGTGTGTAGGTGTGTGTGTGTGTGTTAGGTGAGTGTGTGTGCTTGTGTGAGTGGGTGCAGATGTGTGTGTGTGTGCGTATATGGACACACATGTATCTGACAGGAAAGCTCAAACTTGCGTGGCGAACCTGAGCTGACAGCTGTGTCAGGCAGCGGTACAGCGCAGCGTGTCAACATTTAGCCGCAGCGACGGGCTAATTTAGCCTTCCACTGGAGGACGGTGGCTGAGGATGGGAGCTGGGGGGGGGGGGGGGGGGGGGCGGATCTCCATCACTCACATCACACCTTATCTCCGACTGCCAATGCCCGTTTAGCCAACGACAAGCAGAGTAGAAGAAAGGGCCACAACAGAAAAGATAGAACATCGGAAATGTAGTCTTTGTTGACTGTTTTTTTTGTGTGTAATCCTCTATGATAGTAATTTGTGTACCACTTTACTGCAGTTGTGATTAATGATTTGGGATTGTGCATGTATTTATTAATCATCAAATAAATCAAATACAAACAAAAAAAAAACAAAAACTGAAAATGGAAAGACGTTTGCGCTGCCCAGCTGGGCTGGTCGCTCCTTGTGTTCCTCGGAATTTGACCTTTATCTACCAGCTATTATCAGCTACCCCCCCCCCCCCCCCCCCCCCCCAAATAAATAAATCTTAGCAGACTCATTAGCGCAGGGCGTTGTATCGGCCCCTGGGTTTCATGCTGTCTTTTGCTCCTTATTATTTAATTAGCCCAGCCACTTACTTTATCTGACATTTGAGCTACGTTTCATGATAAGCTCATGAATGGCATCTGAGGACTGTCTAATCTAATGTTGACCCAACCCTGATACAGCCGGGGGGGGTAATTACTGCAAACAAAACAACCCCCCCCCCCCCCCCCACCCCCGCAGTCCTGCAAGCAAGGGAAACATTAGCATTATTGAATGTTGCATACGTTACCGTTATCGTATCATCGGAGTTAGCATTAATTGGAGTTTGTTAAAACAAAGGTTTGGGAGAGGGTATTTCCAGACAACCCCGTGCTCTGTCACCACTATCCGCTAAAACCAGGTTTTTGAATGAATCACCACATACATCCCCTACCATCATGCTCGCTGTTTCCAGCACCCCCCCCCCCAATCAATGCCTACTGCTCTCTTCTTTTTTTCCTTTTCAGTCTGGTTTAGCCCATTATCCAGCTGTGTCTTTAATCTCTCTGTTTCAGTGGTTAGGGGTCAAACTCGTGAAAAAACTCCAAGCCAAAGAATAATTATCATTAAACTTCAGTTTTGCCACACCACCAAAGATTTACAATAACAATAAAGTTATATGAGAACTGTATTCTACTGAACATGTCTTTGGCATGTTGCCATTATCGTTCCTAGCTCATGTTAGCGTTAGTCAAACTATTAGCACGTTAGCATTATCGCACCTTTCAAACGTTAGGATCATCATGCATTTAGCACGTTAGCACTCCTGTATCTTTTGCACATCAGCAATACCTGCAGTCCCAAAATCCCGTCCCTCTGTGGGCAGTGGGCCAGTATACCTGCCTGTCATACTGTACGTGGTGAATCTGTGGCATAAATTTGCGCTGAAGCAGGTACAGCGCTATCCGCCTCTGCTGGTCTCTCCCCCACACATCCCTTCTCCAGAGGCATCATTACGGTTTCATTCTGTGTGTCAGTTCATCGAAGCGTATCCAGGTTTTCTTCTATTTTATTTTATATTTTTTATTAATAAATCCCTATCAACATCTGATTTTATCGACTTTTATCCTGGGTATTGCTGTACAACCCTGCTTGGAAGGGGAGGACGGGGGTTGGAGGGGCAAACTATGTGAGGAGTGCTTTGTTTTTTATTTTTCTATCGTTTTCCCTCCCTTCAATCTTTTCCTTAAATGGTGTGTGCTCAGGTGGGCCACTGTAGTGCTTTGAAATAATCGCCCTCTCTCCTCTTTGACAGAAAAGCCCACATGGGACACATGGGTATTTTGTGGTGCAACAGTGGGGTTTTTGGAACAAGGGATTGAAGACAAAGACTTCAAAAATCTTCTTATACAAAATATTTTGCATTACATTTTATGCATATAGCAGACACTCTTATCCAGAGTAACTTTCGCATCTTAAATTATTGCACCCTGTCCATTCAACTACAGCTGGATATTGAACTGAAGCGATTCTCAAGGACATAACGGGAGCAGCACACCTGAATTACCTGTCTGTTAGATAATCACCTTTACCACCTGAAATTTTTGCTATTTATCTTGAACTACAAGTGTGAGTGTGTGAGCGCTTGGGGCCTGCACCCCAGTGGTTATTCAAGTCTAGAAACACCCCTGCACACCTGCATCCCCTGCATGTCTCTGAAAAAACAGTTTGTCCTGCTGTGAGTTTGTGTTTTCAACAGATTGCTAATCTGTGCGTTTGAAAAATGAAACTTCATAAAATATTACAGAACATTCAGCGGAGCTAGTGGCCTGGTTTTTGGCGTGAGATGCGTGGGGAGCGGACAGGTTGGTTGCCTCTGTGGCCGTTCCCTTGCAGAGGCACACGGGCAGGTGACAGGTGAGAGGGTTCAGGTCACCTACGTTGGCACGGAAGACAGTGGCCATTCATTATTGATGGCAGCTCTATGTGCGGCGCCGCACGAGAACGGCAGGAGGTTTGGAGGTGAAAACGGGCCGCTCACCCTGACCAGCATCCTCATTTTGCGTGATGGTTTTGTGCCAGACTCCAGTCCTGAGAGCCTTCAGATGTCTGGGGTTCTCAGTGGGTGCTTTCCAACATTCAAATTTCATCTCCTCGCCTCCTCCACTCGTCTCCTCATCTCCTCCATGCCTCAGAAACTTATCTATGTGTCCTCCCTGCCTCCACTGTTCCAAAAAGGTAGGAGCCGAGTTTCGCCTTTTGGGTGACATCATTGTGCTCATGACCAGCCAGATTAAAAGACCATCCCACTGTATATTTTGATTGGTTTAGATATCCACAGATTCAGTCTAAGTTACACGACTTCATCAATAGCCGAGATCGACTTTCATGAAGGGCTAATAGGATTAGCTGTTCCAATTTTCGTTTCGTCTCCTCATTTCCTCCTCTCCTCTACTCATTTCCTCCCTTCCTTTCCTCCACATACTTCCAGGGTAGGAGACGAGGGGAGGAAATGAATAGAGGAAATGAGGAGACGAGAAAAACTATTGGGAGGCACTCAGTGTGTTTCAAAACTTCAAAGGGATTTGTTTAAGCCCCTGACTGACTAATGATTCCACACGCACACCTTGTTGCTTGGGCCGAAAATAGCAGGAAATTGGAGGGAAATCCCAGAACCCTCATGACGCTGCTGTAGGCCTCCTCAAGGCTCGCTGTAAGTGATGTTCACTGGTGGGTCTATCAGGTTAGTACACAGCCTGAGTCATTCGGGTTTGGAGACTGACGAAAGTGCCTACAAAGGAAAAACTCCAGAGCCTCGTCTCCTTTATAGCAAGGAGCGATCTGCTTTAAAAGCGCACTGCCGGTAACCTTTGAAACAATACTCAGAAACAAAGGGAGAGGTGACGTGGGAGTTCATGGAACCGGCTGTAAAAGTACCAACCCCCTCAATTTGCTCAGCAACTTTAAGAACAAGGTCAGCCAGGTCTCGTCTGTAACATGTGGAAGCACACATGTCTAAGCACATGGGTGAGGAGGAGGAGGGAGAAAAATGGACCCTTTTGACTGAAATACTTTTACTGAAATGTTAATTTCTGGACCTGGATCCCTGTGTTATATAGCTCAGAAAAATGTCTCAGTGAACCAAGAGGGCCTTTTAGTCTGGCCCCATTCTACAGGTAATAGAATGTTCACATGACATATGTATTTTTGGCTCTTACCCACTTATGACAAAGCACAGGGCTTCAGCATTACCAGCCGAAAGGATATGACAGGGTTTTTTGTTGTTGGTTGGATGGGGGTGATGGTGGGGGAGTGGATTTCCTTTAAATTATTAATGAGGCCCTGGTTTTCTTTTTAAAGAAATGGTCTGAGTGCCCTAGCCTGACAAGCTCAGGGCTCAATCAGGCTGATCTCAGATCAGGTGTCAGGTTGTCAGCTCTCCAAGCTCTCTGGAGTTAATAGGCATCGCATGTGGATCGTGAGACTGACTGATCCTGGATCAGCTGTCAGGTTGTCAGGACTACAGCTGTCTGTGCTAATAGGAAGCATATCCCGGGTTGAGAGACTGTTTTGCTGATCTCAGATCAGCTGTCAGCTTGACAGCTCCACAAGCTCTCCCGGCTAATAAGACGCCGTATGCGGAAATGAGAGACAAACTGATCTGAGATCAGCTGTCAGGTTGTCGGGTCTACAGCTCTCTGTGTTAATAGGCAGAGCACACACAGATGGAGCAAAATGAATAGATCTGAAATGTTAGATGGGGTGGCTTTGGGGAGGGAGGGTGACTGAGTGATGGATACGTTCCCCAAAGTTTAATATGCCACACACACGCTAATAAAGATATAATACTGTTCCGGTAATTTAAATGTTAAATGAATTATGCATGGTCAGCTCATTTATTATGCATGTTCGTTTGTGATAACTTGACTGCAGAAATTAACGCCAACATACACACAAAAAAAAAGAGATAGCTTTTTATTGATACTGAGGGCAAATTCGATATTTAATAAGGAAATTCTCACTTTTTACAGAGACGGATGAGAAGCTGATATATGATGCAGTTATGAGCGTCGTCTGGGTATTAAAACACGAACAAATAAGGAAAAAAATGCAAAAAAAAAAAGAAAAAAGAGGGAGAGAGAAATGGTGGTGCTCCTCACAAAGGTGGATGACAGGATTTATGATCCAGTGTACGCGCACGATGCCCCTATTCGCCGCACGTCTGTGTGTGATGCAGTCTCTCGCCGAGCGAACGCACACGTCTGAGACAGCTCGGGGAAACAGGGATGAGGCTTCCTGTTGGCGTGGCGCCCCGGTGTCGAGGGTTTGCGAGTTTTGACAGTTTTGGTGTGACACTGCGGCACGGCACGGTGAATGTGTGGAAGGTTTTGGCACTTCTGGCGCCCGCACGGGTCTCCAGTCGAACGCAGGACTAAGATATGCAGATTGTGAGCATGTGCTGCGCCGTGATCCGCAGATTAAACTGACGGGCTGTAAGGAGAACCCTGTGCTTTGACTGCTGCTACTGGGAGCTGAGAGTAACTACATGACAGTTTTACACACACACACATACACACACACACAGGTGCAAACATACACACACACACACTGGTGCAAACACACACACACACACACACACACAGTGGTGCCCACACACACACACACACACACACACACAGGTGCACACATACACGCACACACACACACAGTGGTGCCACACACACACACACACACACACATACACACACACACACAGGTGCACACACACACACACACACACACACACACACACACACACACAAACCCACACACACCCACAGGTGCACACACACACACACACACACTGGTGCAAACACACACACACACACACACAGGTGCACACACACACATACACACACTGGTGCAAACACACACACACACACACACACACACTGGTGCAAACACACACACACACACACACAGGTGCACACACACACATACACACACACAGTGGTGCCCACACACACACACACACACACACACACACACACTGGTGCAAGCACACACACACACACACACACAGGTGCAAACACACACACACACAGGTGCACACACATGCACACACACACACACACACACACCACAAACAGGTGCGCACGCACGCTTACACACACAGGCTCGCACATGCGAGCACATGCACACACATATGCACACACACACAGACACCCACTCACATGCACACACACACAGATGCAGACACACACATGCACACACACACACACACACACACACAGGTGCACACAAATGCATGCACGTGCACACACACACTCACGCACACACACACATGCACAGACACACACACAAACACACAAGCATACACACATGCATTCTCACATACATACATACACACTGGTACACACAGGCAAACACACTTGCAAATACACACACACTCATACGCATTTGTGCCGTTGCTTTGTTTGTTCACTCCTCCCACGCATTGTTTAGACCAATTAAACCCGATGACGTCCTTCACCCCTGTGCCTCTGGACTCTTTCTCTCATTAGGGTCCAGTATGTGACACCTTGGTGGTCTATCTCATCCATACATGCATGCTGCATGAGTAAGCTGCCGACTGAGCTGTGAACAGAAGAGGCAGAAATGTCACCATTAAACTGATCATTACTCCAGCCCGATTCCCTGAACTTTCATTGGCTGGGTAATGTGTAACAACAGGAATAATGATTGGCTGCCAGTTTTATTTTGTGATGTCGTTACTGCATGAAAGACTTGTGGAGGATTTTCCTTATGGTCTCAGAAATATGTGAACTTGTGGATAAGTATACTCCAGTTCCCTTGCCCTTATTCAGTAAATATGAAGGATGTGAGCCAACTTAACCTTGTCTGTGAAGGTCCCGCAGTTCAAACGTTCATTAGATTGGACAGTACAGATTTTCTCAGAGCTCAGACCTCTGAGACTCATCCTACTGCCCTGACCTCCATTCTGGCTCCAGGTTTGCATGCAAACTTGTAAGCTCCCTTCCTCTCCACCTCCAGCTGATGGTGCAATGAGCGTCCTGGCACAAAATGGCTGCCGTGCAAAACCCATATGGGTGCTACACCCTGGAGATGGCTAAGTCTCTTTTTCCTCCTTCCAGTCTAACATGCTTTGAATTCCTTGAAAGGGGTCTGTATAACTGACACAAATATAAGTCATAATTCATAAAAGTTTTTTCTCCCACTAACCTCAGCTTCCTGTCCCCAGTGTGTTTAATTGCTGCCTGTCTTGTCTCCTCTAAACACAAAGATAATGGCAGCAGATGCTGGTCATTTACAGTGAGTTTCCTGTGCTCTGAGCTCACGCGGTCCTTAATGGCGCATCCACAGGAGCAAAGTGATTCATATGGGTGAAGGAACCAGCCCCAGCCTCCTCTGCTGTCCCTGGAGACAGAGCCACCAGCACAGTCACAGCCAGCAGATACGGAAACCCAAATAAAAGGAAAGCTCTAAAGGGAAAACAAATCAAGAGATCCACATTTCTCTGTCTCCAACTCCTCTCCTTCTCTCTCCACTCTGTCATTGTAGAGCTGCCACATTCATCTCGGTGTGTCGCTGCTCTAATGAGATGTTTACTCGTGACTGTTGTACTTTCAGGCACAACAATCTGGCTCTAACAATGCTGTGTTTGTGTGTGTGTGTATGTGTCTGTTGGTGTGTGTGCATGCATGCGTGTGTGAGTGTGTGTGTGTGCATGTGTATTATTGTGTGTGTGCTTGGTGTTGACCAAACTTATGAAATATCAGTTACAGGTTCAAATCATCACACAGCTAGGCTTTTTTTTGTTCTTTGTGTTTGCCATCTTTTTCACTCTTCATAGGCCAGAAACAAGAGGCCTACAAAAGACAGGACCGTCAAAGAAGTGGGCCAAGCAGCTGGCAACAGATTGCTCTACCTCTGTTCTTTTTGGCGGTTATTAGCCACTGTGTATGAAGGAACTGTTTTTGTTTGTAGCAATGAAAAAATAATGCATTTTTGTTTGTTTGCTTTGTATGCGCGAAAGTCTTGTATATCACTTATTATTGTGCTGACACCTGTCTGTATAGGAAGATAAGGGTTTCTGTGTTCGTTGCAGATAATCTTTTGAGATGAATTATGACCATTACTAATGGTTTTTCTTCTTTTTCTTCTGCAGGTCATCCAATAGGGTTTAGTCCATGATAACCCCTCTGGCACTTGAGACTTTTACTCCCACCAGCAACCCCCCCCCCCCCCCCCCCCCCCCCCCCCCCCGGCCCACCCCCCAGCACTTTAACACCCTTGTCTCGACATACTGCACTTTGTGTTGTAAGTCGCTCTGGATAGGAGTGTGTCCTAAATGCCTGTAACGTATTGTGAATGTAATGTGTGTTTGTATTTCAGTTAGAATACAGCCTTTCATATGAGCGTTTGCATGGTTATGCCTGTGTTTAAACGATGGACGTCTCTATGTCTACAAAGCTGAAGCGAAAAGCCGACGTTCGTGGAAAAGGACCAAAAGCGGTTTGGCTCACCTTGCTAGCATACTTTGAATTTTTAAGATAGTTGACTAATGTTTGCTGTCAGTTATTTTTTAAACTGATATAAACACTTCACTGTCTTTCAGCACCACTGCTGTGACACCTGTCACAAAGCTCATCTTCGGTAGTGGAGGATAAGCGTGACACGTTTTTCCATTAAAAAAACCTGAAGATAAAACCATCTCCATTCCCCCTGACTGCCTCTGCTTGAACTCTGGCAAAAGTAGACTTGCTACTCTTATTTATGACATCACAGCATTGTGAGATCATAAACCCTTGCCTGAATTCTTCTATGACATGGCTTGGTCAGATTCCTGATTGGTTGAGACAGCATTATGAGTCACCATTTCCCAGTCTTAGAACATTCAAAGAAGAATGCATATCAAGTTTAGGGCTAACTATCACACTCTGTAACAAAAAAAAAGAAAATAACAGACTTGTTTGATCAATACATCATTTTTATTTTAATTGAAAAGAGACTTGGGGAGCTACAGATAGTCTTAGAAATGATTTTATGTTTCAAACAATTCTGTCAGATTCATAGACACAAACATCGCAGGAATGATAAATATAAACCTGGTAACATGGCAACAACATCTGATAGTTGTCTTATAGTTTCAGAAAAAAAAAATGTCACCAGTATTAGATTTTTTTATACAACAAGCTTAAAACTCTTGCCATCTTAAGGTTTTGCACCTTCTTGCCATTTGAATGCATAGAGATGTAGTTTTAATCAAGAGGCTCCTCACAAAAGAAAGAAACCAATTTACCAAGATATCCTCTGCGTATATGTTAGACAGAGCCAAAGGTGGACTAATGGAAGGGGAGTTTTGGGGGTTGGGGGGGGCAGGGTGGAGGTGTTGGAAGGGGCTTGCCTTCCTTAATGTGCAACTTTTTAATCGGGGGGGGGGGGGATACGTTTAGAGTTTTGTTGTTGAATGAACACTGAATAAACTGTGAATTTATGCATCGCTGGGACAGTCATGTATCTGTCATGACCCAACCCTGAGGCAAATGGATCAAAGGGAATTTAATAAAACAATGACAGTGAAAACGGCAGAGTTCACCTCTATGCCTGTAATACAATACAAATATAAAACTGTATGAATATCCTGCATCCATCCATTTATTAAGTATGAATTGCCTCTTAATTTGTCTGTTTTCGCCAGTAAAAAGTGATAAAGTAATATAATTGCCGGGCAACACCCTGGAGACACACAAGGCTCTCATTACAAGCCCATGTCTGTGCGTGAGATGAACGGATAAAGCTATCCAGGTTACAGAGATGATCTGACGCTGACAGAACTCTCGTGAACCATGCACAAACTCCCCGCAGGTTTCCTGTAGAACCGTTGTTATGGAAATAGCTGCAATAAGTTGTTCATCTGTAGATTTAGCATGAACCATTGATGTAAAAAAAATTAATAAATAAACTGGAGTGATATAAACATGAGAAGATAGATCCAACATACTAAGCTCTCTATTTCTGTAGGCCACAAAATTTGCAGATATTTAGGTATATGCATCATCCTTCAGCTACATCACTTGATTACACTAATTTGTTCAACTCCCAAACCAAGTGTGAACCAGATGGAACAGTGCTTGGCAGGAGTGAATACATGCAGTCAGTGTGGCCCACAGGCCCCAGAGCCGAACGCCCCCATGACCGGTAAATATATATCTGTTGATGGGTCACGGAGACAAATAAAAATGGCAATTCAAATTCAGCAGTACGTTTCTAATAGCGTACTTTTGTATCGTTGATAGGAACCGCTGCCTTTCGCCAACACCTGCAATTTCTTACCTGAGTGGGCGTCCAAAATTGCAAAGTGCAACGTACCATGCTATGTATATTAGAATGCTGCATCCAAACTAATGCGGAAACAGAAGTGTGTTTCTCTCCAGCATGCCGTAGCCAGCGTTTCAAATATAACAGGCTGTGGGCCGAGGGGAGACTAAACACTTCGCTTTGTCTTTGCTGAGGGCCGTGTGCCATGACAGCATTCTTGGTTTCAGCTTGCTAATTAACCTCTTTTTTTATTCCAGGAGCAACGGATTAACAATCTAACTATTCTTCCACGGCCTGCTAATGATTTGATTGATGTCCAACTCTTCCAAGAAGACCACCTCTGAGAATTAGAGAACTGTGCATTGGGGTATGTACACACACGCACACATGCACACATACTCACTTACACAAACAAACACCAAGCATGCACATACACACACATACATGCTCACGCACACACATGCACACACACAACTCACATACCTTAAATACACATATACAACTGACATACGCATTCACTCACACTGTCACAAACACAAGGACACACACTCACAAACACCAATACATATAGAACAGAAATACAAACTCACACACGCACACAATCAACATACACACATATGCACATACACATGCTCACCTACACATACACAATCACACACACACACACCATCCACACACATACACATACACATACACATTCACACAAACACACACGCACACCATGCACACACATACACATGATCACCTACACATACACATACACATACACATTCACACAAACACACACACACATGCACCATGCATACACAAACACACACACAGACACTCACACACAAATACACAACACACAAATGCACAGATATATGTATATGCAAGACATACAGAAACACGACGCACACACACACACACACACACACCATCCACACACACACACACACACACACACACACCATCCACACACACACACACACACACACACACACACCTGCACAAGTTCTCCAGTTGAGCACTGTCACAGGCAGAGGTGCTGTTTCTGGGCCACTCCAGTCTCAAATGAAACCCCATTATGCACGTCCCGTTGGGGTTATTTGATAAACCGCCTGGAAATGAGGACCCATCCATTCCCCTGAGCGGGTCTATAGATTACTGCAGAAAATGTCTGCCTCTCCCCCCGCCATGTCTCCAGCAGCAGGCTGTGCCATCCACCCCCACCCCGCCACCCCCTCTTCCTGCACACCCCCTCTCTCACCCCCCACCCCCCACCACAACCCCCCCGCACCCGCACCCCCACCCCGCTACAACACATCAGTAATGATCTCATTTACCGGACCATTAAGTGTGAGCATATCAGAACCTGGCAGGTGCGTGGCACAGAGACCGGGATGTGTGTGTGTGTGTGTGTGAGTGTGTGTTAGTGTGTGTGTGTGCGTGTTTGCGTGTGTGCGTACGCGTGTGTGTGTGTGTGTGCGTGTGTGCGTGTGCGCGTGCGCGTGCGCGTGTGTGTGTGTGTGTGTGGCGGGGGTCAGTAGCAGAGACCTGGGCCACCTGAGTTGCCCCCCCTCCTTCAGCTCGTTTAAGGGAAACACCAGGTTGACACAGTGTTCATCTTTGCATTTGACTGTTGACAGGAAGATAATAACAAAATGTCTTCTCTACCAGACACTGGAGAAAAAGGTTTTTGTGGCACGACAACCCGCCTACTTTCAAAATAGAAAAACAGGCAAATAATTGTAAAATTACCCCCCCCCCCCCCCCCCGGTTTATTTCTAGGATTCTGGTTTTGGTTTCAGTTAGTTTTTCCTGTGATTTCTTTTATAGGACACAGTAAAGGAAATTGTTAGTCGGATGATTAACTTGCCAAGGAAATCAAATAACTAAATAACAAACAAATCAATAAAAATCGATATAAACAAAAGCAGCCCTAAACAACACATATTGAAAGAGCTGGATTTTATCCGTGGGCTGTGACTTGAGTGCTTCAAGTCCGGATCCTAAAACATTTCCTGTCTGACAAGATAAAGATCAAGAAATCAACATGTTGCACTGTTTTGACAAGTAATGTCCCCCAACCACCTCAATGGCAGTGATGCAAATAAAGCTAATGTTGCTAAAGTTTCTATTGCGCTGCATCGGTGCTGATAGCTGATGTAGCCTTTGCAAGTGTACGTGTTCCTCACTAACATTACTAATGTTGCTAATGTGGTCCAAAGGTGCTGATAGCCGGTGTAGCTTTAGCAAGCATGCACATTGCGCACTAATGTCGATAACATTGCTGACGCAGTGTGAAGGTGTTCATAGCTGGTGTAGCTCTAGCGAGCGAGCGCGTCAGTCACCAACATTGCTAATGCGGCGTGAAGGCGTTGATAGCCGGTGTAACACTACGGAATCCGCGCATCTCTCGCTGCAGTGGTGAATCGTGCACAGATGATTATGGTACCATGAGGGAAATCGCACATCACATCACGATCATTACTAAAACAACAGACCCAGACGCCCAGAGTGTTACCCCCCCCCACCTCCTCCCCATCCCCGCAGCCCTAACACCCCATCTTGTTGCGGAGGGTGTAAAAAAGGTGTCATTGTTCCCCTATGTCTGGATATGTGTCTGCAACGCATAACAATAATCTACGGGTCTGGCATGAGACACGTTCCCACTCCCGCCTTCAGTCTGGTTACATTAGTGACGGACCTCCTGCCTTCAGACCGGGTCTGGTAAGGTTTTACATTAGTGACAGACCTCCCGCCTTCAGACCGGGTCTGGTAAGGTTTTACATTAGTGACGGACCTCCCGCCTTCAGACCGGGTCTGGTAAGGTTTTACATTAGTGACGGACCTCCCGCCTTCAGACCGGGTCTGGTAAGGTTTTACATTAGTGACGGACCTCCCGCCTTCAAACCGGGTCTGGTAAGGTTTTACATTAGTGACGGACCTCCTGCCTTCAGACCGGGTCTGGTAAGGTTTTACATTAGTGACGGACCTCCTGCCTTCAGACCGGGTCTGGTAAGGTTTTACATTAGTGACGGACCTCCTGCCTTCAGACCGGGTCTGGTAAGGTTTTACATTAGTGACGGACCTCCTGCCTTCAGACCGGGTCTGGTAAGGTTTTACATTAGTGACAGACCTCCTGCCTTCAGACCGGGTCTGGTAAGGTTTTACATTAGTGACAGACCTCCCGCCTTCAGACCGGGTCTGGTAAGGTTTTACATTAGTGACGGACCTCCTGCCTTCAGACCGGGTCTGATAAGGTTTAACATTAGTGAAAGCAAATAGAGGAGCAAATGCATAATGGGTATGTCTGTATACGGTCTGTAATGCGTCTGTACATTTTTGCCTGGTGACCTGACTCACCTCTCCCACCTGTCCCGTCTTCTTTGTGGTCATTCTGAGGGTTTTGTGTTTGTTCTCATATCAGAGCTGGGTAGTTTTTTTTTTTTTTGGTGGGGGGGTAGATGGTGGTGAGTCGTGACTTCCCCCTGTATTCCTCTTTCTGCTCAGACGTAATCTTCCCTGGGGGTGGGCAGGGGAACAGGGGCACGAGAGAAGGTGCCACCGCCGCAGCCCGCCTTGCTTGTCGGTTGCCATGGACACACAACCCCCCCCCACCCTGCCCCAACTCCCCTGCACACAGATCAGAACCACTCACTGTCAGGGATCCCCAGCGCAGTGACTGCCACCCCCCGCCCACCCCCCACTGGGGGAGGGGTGAGGAGGTGGGGGCCGAATTTTCGGTGAGGTTTCAGCCGACGCGGACGGGAGCAAACGTCAAACGTCTGCCCTTCCAAGCCCCTTAACCTTATTCACTCTGATATGCCCTTTCCAAGTGACGGCCACAGACAGGAGGCTTTTTATAGACCTGCAGCGGAGCGGGGGGGTCACGGGGGGGTATGAACAGCGATCGGGTCTCTGTGCTCTGTGACTACACCTGCGTACCTGCGTGTATAACCACCTCATGATGCTTTCATTAGAGATGGTAAATTAATCAATTATTCATTTAATCATTTGTTTTTTAATGATTAATTATGTTCAAGCAATTATTATTTGTTGCAGAAATGGGGGGCCAATGAGCTGTAAAGTCTTACCTATTAAAAAAAGCTTACCTACTTACCTATAATCACTGCCAAAAGCTCTCATTTTCGTGTTTAAACTGTGCCAGAATCTTTAGCAGGATACTCTCATATTTTGGCAATTAAGCCTTTGTCGGCATTCCAAGAGTTGTGAAACCCACCGTCTTAATTTCTCTTTGTGGATTCTTGGGAAATCTAGAATCAGAATTAGTGTCAGCACATTGACAGCAAGTCTACAGGCGACTGCAAGTCTCCCACCCCAAACACAGCCAAACTTCCTCTCACAAAATGACCTCCCACAGCAACCCCCTAATGCCAATTTGAGGTGGGGGGGGGGGCAGCCCTCATATGCAATTTCTCCGATCCCCTTGGACAACAAGCCCTTGCTTCTTTCTGTACTGCTACCACACCACCAATTACATACTGCCTGCATGCACACAGGTGGTCTGGACCTGAACTATCATTCAGCAGGAAGCTCCAAAGATTACTCTTTTCAGCGTCTCTTGCATCTTCTTCCTCATGTCACTTAAGAGCATTAAAACTCAACCCTTTGCCTGCATGGCCAAGTTCTCTTTGTTACTCGGCCCATAATCGACAAATTAAAGAGGGCTGTTACTGCAGCTATTATAGCTCACCTGGTTGCTCATTTTATTGTAAAAACAAAAGACCAAGAATACTCGGCGGCGCACGGGATCCCTGGGTGGATGACCCCCCGCGGCGGAGAACGCGAACGGCGAGTTCAATTTGGAAAATTACAGAGCGCAAAGAACAGACGAGCGCTGTGGCTGCCTGGTGGGGGGTTCCGTCTCTGAGCCGCGGGTCGCTAATCATGCCACGTTCGCCTAGCGCATTATGCAAACAGGGTCCCTGCGAATGCAGAGGTGGTTTGGGGGGGGGGGGGGGGTAGATTTGAATGAAGCTCATGAAGGTGGGGGGGGGGCTTCAACCCCCAGCACGCAGGTCTCCTCCCTCACTACGGTGAGGTGGACTGCCGTCGGTTGCCATGGTGATTGTCACAGAGCCATAGCTGCCGGCCTCGTCGGCGGTGACAGACCGAGCAAAGGATCCTGGGAACTGAGGCGTCAAGTCTGCGATCACCCATAGCTTCACAGTGGGCTTTTACGCCAGACCTTGAGAAACGACGGCATCTGGCGCAACCAAACGCCTCCCATGATTCTCGCTTCATCTGTCTCACTTTTCAGACTCATAGCTGAGAGCTGGACGGCCTACTGTCTCCATTGCGGCAGAACATTTGAATGTGATAAACCAGGGGTCGCCTCCTCTGTCCAATCACCAGCTCATGTAGGCGGCACTCCAGAAAGTCCCCCAGTGGTTCTTCTTCAATGGACGGACAAAAATTTGTTGGGCCAACGAAATCCACCCTCAGAAATTTCTGAGCGAATTAATGAGTTTGAAGGCAGCCTAAGTTAAACACATAAACCAATACATGTTTCCCAACATGCACTGTTCATGGCTGTGACCAACACTTAAGAAGATAAATAGTAACAACAGTGAAGTAAACAATAGCAGTACTATTAGGCCATAAACAGCATAAATAAACACTGCTTATCCTCTGAGACATGCATTGAGTGAGCACCACATTTCATTACATTGAAATGTTCATAATTTTGAAGGCAAATTCAAAACACACCATGTACGTTACTGTACGCGTACTTTGAATAGGTCATGCAAGCTTAGTTTAGATTAGCCTTAGCGTGCATTATTTACATTAAATAATCAAACCAGCGGTGCTCAGCATCCCGTTAGCAGATATATTTACTACATAAAGTTAATAAATGATAAATCCCCTGGTCACTGTCCTCATAGTGGTTTGGGAACCCTTTGAGTTTGTCTTGGGCCATCTTTATGCCGAACAGTCGATTTTTCCACATTGTATTCTGTAGCGGTTGTGCCAGGTCTTACCAGGATGTATTTTTGTGTATCACTAGCCCTTTTTCATTATTTTCCTCAGTTCTAATAAAAATGTTGACACTGATATGTAATTGTATGCTACTCCCTGCTTGGTTGTCCATAAGTCAGAGAATCTGAGAATCTACTTTAGGAATAATGAGAAAATATGTAAATAAGGAGGTTTTCAGTCACCCTGAGCTGCAGACCTACCTGTGTTTGTTGCCGAGGCAATGCTGTGATCTCATTGGTTGCCAGGGCGATGCTCTGGTCTCATTTTATGCCTTGGAGGCATGTGAAAAGTGTTTCCTTGTCAATTACACATTCAAAAATGTAACTTTTAAGTTTCTAAATAAGAGAGGGGTTTATTATCAGTGCTGACACTCACGTCGCATCCTCATGAAAAATCAAACCTCTTCTGGAGCAGTAATAATGATCAGAACAGCTTCGTAGGATTGCCACCTAACTGGTGTGAAAAATGTTGTCAATGATGTTCTTTTTTGGCATTAATAAAACAATCACATTACCGTAGAAATGCAGTATCACAGCTGTCACTGAATGTTTTCATTTTGTTTGACGCAGTTTATCCAATAGAGTTTTAGGGGCTTTCTGTGAGATCTATGTTAACTGTTTAAAAAAAAAAAAAAAGTGGTGTGAAAAATATGTGAAAACAATGAGAAATGATTTTGCGTTTGCAAGAAAAGACTTTTGCTCTGCTTAAAAGGTGATAATGAAGATCAGTTGGACCTCAGTTTCATGAAGTATGTCTTCACAAAATTACCCTAATCTCGCAGCTAATGATATCACTAATATTATCCATTTAAAGTATCTCTTATTGGAATGGGCCCATTAACATATAAGTATACATAATTAGGCCATTCAGCTGTTTTACCTACAGTCTGGAGAGAGTCCAGCACTGCGTCAAGCCTGGACTCAAACACTCCAGGGGCGCCTCCCCTACATTATCTGGCAAGCTGCTCCACACACTGACAATAAGTCCAATCAAAATGGAAGAACAATGCCTGTCATTGAACGCATGGATGTATAATAGAAGCAAATGCAGTTTACACTGTTTCAGTTCTATTCACGTTGCATCTATTCATATCACTGGATGCATACTGTAGTAATTCAGATTTTAGCTGAATTACTACAGTTAGCTTCAGGGTACAATGGCATTGCCCCACCTGGGGTTTGAACCAGCAACCTCAGGTTCACAGTCCTAGTTACATAACCATTATAATGCATATAATTAATCACACGAACAATACTGTACAGTCCTTTGTCTGTGGTAAAACATGAGGCTTCATTAAGAGAGGGCTTTTATTTTTGCTCCGTGCGCTTGCTGTTACCCCAAACCCCCCCTGGGCAAATGGGGGGGGGGCTTATTTGCGGCAGAAGTGTTCTGGTGCGCCGGGTGGGAGGTGGGAGCTGTAAAACACAAGCGTGTCGGGCTGTTTGGCCGCCCCCGGCGAGCGACCATTAGGCCATGATGGAGTGTGATTGGCCAGCCTCCGAGAGCCGAGCGAGCGCCAGGAACCGCGGCCGGGCTTTCTGCCACCGCTGCCGCCAACGCGTTCTGCCGAGCCGAGACTGCTGAGGGGAGGGTGGGTGGTGGGGTGTCGGTGCTTGTTCCATTAATGAGTCCCTTGGAGCTGGGGGAGGCTGGGGGGCGGGGGGCGGCGCGGGGGGGCACAAGGGGCCGGGCTTCGGGGAGGTTTGTGACAGAGACAAAACTGTTGTGTTCATCAACTTCACCTAATAAGAAAAAAACAAAACAAAGAAAAGCCGTGAGTCTGTGCATCCTCACTTGTGCGCTTGCTTTTTGGACAATCAGATCAGAAGCTTGGAGTTTATTAGGTGTTAACAGCGTGTAAGGAGTCTAGTCAACTAGCATAAGAATGCACATCCGCACATGTTCTGCACCTACTTGGTAAAAAAAAGAAATAAATAAACAAAAAACAAACAAGAGAAAATCAAACAAAGGAATCCTGAGTGCTGCCGTTTATCTCGTTTAATCCCTGAGAGCAGGTGCAATGTGTCCACCGTTCACCCTGACAAAGACTGATGGGCGATGCGTCCTGTCTGCTCATGTGCTGAGCTAAACACATTGGTGCTGGTGATCTCCTCAGCTGGGAGGATATAACAGGAGGTTTTAACACACTACGGATAACATGGACACATCCATTTCTGTGGGTCTCCAGTTCTTTCCCCTGTTACCTGTAATGACTCACTGTATTTTTTTGTGTCCCTAAAGAGAGAAAAAAAACTTTTTAAAGTCCAACAAGCTACTTGGGTGAAGCATGAAGTTATTACAATCAGTTAACACTTCTCAAAAAATACAATTCTGGATCAGACCCTGTGGTTGTGAACTGTGGTTGTGCGGGGCAGCCTGTAGTCTAGTGCCTAAGATACATGACTGGGACCCCTGAGGTTAGTGCTCCCAGTGGGGGACTGGCCCTTGGCTAGCTTAATCACCTGTAAGTCGCTTTGGACAAAAAGCGTCAGCTAAATGACAGTAATGTAATGTAATGAATTTACCGACACTCTCTCTCTCTGTTGGTCCAAGACTGCAGTACTCAGAGTTAGTGGCCTCTCTCATGTCCGAACCCCCTGCCCCTCCGACAGCCTGCGCACATTCCTTGACTGAGGGGGATTTTTTTGATGAGGCCAAGAGACACAACTGGATAAAAAAAGTAATAATAAAAATCGGTGCCGCTTAGACAAGCTCTACAGGGATTATACTGTAAGAGTGATTTCAGTCAGCACTTCATCAGACCCCCGTAAAAGCCCTGGTCTCAGCTGCGGCATGATCCTGCTGTGTGAACCTGATCATTGGTGTCAGAAGTGGGATTGTGACAGCAGCAGCAGTGGAAGGGATTTGATCCGTAACTTTACCAAGAATGCTTTGCACCATCGCTCTCTTTTCCTCTCTCTCTCTCTCTCTCTCTGTCTCTCGCTCTCTCTTTCTTCATCTTTTTCTCCTTCACCTGACATCCTTGTTACAGTACATCACAGCCAAATAAATGTTGAGCACACGGAGAGAGGGACAATGGAAATCAAAACGTATGGCTTGTTGAGCGCACACCACAACAGGCACTTGGCAATGAGCTACTCATTTTCAATTCTGCTGCATCAGTACAGAAAACTATTTAAAATGAAAATATGATATATATTTCCTGTACCATATATATGACACCACTCATTGACAACAACAGCAACAACAATATTAATAATAATAATAATAATAGAATTAGCAGTATTGGTAGCAATAGTAGTAGTGGTGGCAATCACAGCTGTTGTAGTGGTAGCTGGTCGCTGTAGTAGTACTGCAGTACTTGTAGTAGCAGTATGTAGAATGAGGTTGCCATGTTGAGTGTTTTGACTTTTTGATGCTTGATACAAAGGAAAAGCTTGTGTTATTGCTCTGAATGAGATATATTCTCAGAATGATGCAATATTCATCAAAGCATCACAGGTTCTTTGAAATGTGACAGTTCTCTCTGGTCTGAAAATGGACATATTTTTTTTGTAGCAAACTTTTGTTTTTAAATTTATTTTTCTATCATCAGGAACAGATTAATTAATTATATGGATCGCTAAACTGTCCAAGTGATGGAAATAAAAAATTTACTTTAATGGTTTGTTTCTGTGTATGAAAGGTAAAAGTAACAAAAATTGTAAAAAGTCTGAACAATTATTATAATCAATCGTGTTGAAATTACATATTGATCAGCAAGCTAATGCTATGTCAACAGTTGCCAAAGAAACTTGCTGCCCTTGGTTGTCAGCTTGCCAGCTAACACTAGCTTATTCACAAATGAAGTCACTACATATGAAAATTAAGGACAGCTTGCCTTCTGTAGACATGCATACAACGATTTATCTCTTATCTTGCATGCCTTGTGAATAAAATAAACAGTAAGTAGTGCATGGAAATCAAACTTTCCTGATTGGTTGGGTGGCTTCGGGAGAGTCCAGTGCAGAAAGTTCTGATTTTCATTGATGCCAGAAGGCGTGGCTTTTGATTGGCTGAATGTGCCTGTCTGTCTCAAATTGATACAAGTAGCCTCAGTCTGATGGAAGTGGTGGCACATGGAACTGCAGTGAAGTGAATTGATGAAAAGGAACGGAATAGAATTGCACTTTAATTAAATTTCAAGGCAGTTTGATTAAGGGGGATTTATTTATTTATTTATTTATTTATGCACTGGTTTATCAAATCAACATGATTTTTATTTAACTGCGTGCTGAATTTATCAAATCATCTCCTAATTAATCGATTCAGTATGTAATTCGGTTTCATTTTTTATTCAATTCAGTAATCACATATTCATTTCTGTTACTTTCATCCCTCTTATCTGTGAAACAAAGAAATGCATGAGTAGCCTTTATTTTTAGAATGAGGAACTTCAATCTCACAAACCCACCATTACCTCTGAGTCAATGCAATTTACCTGTCACTGAGCATCGGCTAAATGAAATGTCCTGAAACTGCTGCTCCTTCCTGCAAAAACACCAACACACACACACACACAAACACACACACACACACACACACACACACACACACACAAACACACAAGCGCGCACACACACACAAACACACATGCACTCACACACACACACACACACACACACACGCACACACACACACGCACACACACACACAAGCACACACACACACACAAACACACACGCACTCACACACACACGCAAACACACAAGCACACACACACTCACACACACACACACACAAACATGTAACTTTCCAGCAAGTTCCCTGAACTCCTATGTCACCTCCCTCTGCCTGTACTTCCTCAAAACCAGGAAGTAATCCTGTGGGCCACAACCAATAAGGAAAAAGCTTTGCTTTATGATAATGAGGAGGTTGTTTGTGGAGGGCTTTACCAGAGCAGAAGTTACACATATGCTTTAAATGCTCAGGAAGTTGTAAAGAGACTGAGATAAGGGACACAGCGGTACTTGAAAAAACTGTTAAAGTTTTGGGGAAAAATCAGGCAGCCAGGCGCTGATGGCATGTGATCAGGAGCCCTGGAGAAACTGGGGCAAATCATTTATAAACCTCTGACAGTTATTTTTAAGCAATCTCCTTTCACTGGAGAAATAACAGATGACCGATAGCAAGGTTGTATAATGCCACATTAGGCAGGGACCATACTGACCCAGGAACTGCAGGTCTGTTCGTTCCACTTGTATCTCATGCAAAATTATACACAAAAAAGGCTTATATATATATATATATATATAGACAAACTGGAATTATTCCTTCAAACTCACAAGGATCAGTGACACGATTTTGTTCAGTTAAAGGTCATGCATAGAAAGCCTCCTCTACTTCTTTGAGGAAGAAATACAGGATATTTGATTAACCCAGCTCACAAATATAGTAATTTTTGATTTCCAAGAAACATTTGACAAAATGCCACACAGAGGGGCTGTTGCTGAAATGAAGCCAGCCTTCAATTACAGGAGTTATAAGAGAGTGAGTTATAAGAAATCAGCTGAACGGCAGATTAGAAAGTGTAAATGCAGGAAGGGTCATATCAGAGCATGGTGCTGAGGTGAGTGGAGTCCCGCAGGGGTCAATGTTTGGGCATGTGCTTTGCCTTATTTACATAAATAACACTGGATGTCAGTAGTAAAATAGATACATTTGCAGATGATGAAAAACTCAGAGATTCCACAAACAGTTTCAAATCTACTTTTTTTTTTTTTAGTAATACGGGAAATTCAAAACAGAGGCCAGAGGTAGAGGTAAGTAAACCTGACGGCAGTCCACATAAGTAAATGTTCTGCAAGAAGGGGAATAGGGAGGTGGCACAGTACTATTTCATGCGGAGAGCAGAATTACAATGTGCTACATGTGGAATGAGCCTTGGGAGTAGCGCCTGATCAAAGTTCATTATGATCTTGGCATTGTGCTGAAATGGTGAAAAAAAGGTCCCGCAGGATGCTGAGATATATAGAAAATTAAGTATTAAATATAAATCAAAGCAGATCATATCGATGCCATACAATTATTTAGCAGGGCACGCTTAGAGTACTGTGTGAACCATGCAATAAGAAAGATGTAGACGGCCTTTATAAAGTACAAAGAATGGAAAAGCATTTGCGTCCTGTTGTGAAATGAAAAGGGTATTGTGTAAATGCTTTGTTTTAATCTATTTAGGCATAGGAAAATGAGACACATTTGATTCAAATTTAATTGGGGTTAAAACAAATCATGAAACTGAATTAACAAAGACCTTTTTCAAGTTGAATTATGTGTGCAGAAGAAGTTAAAGGGATGAATCGAGTTAAAGGTCAATTCCACAGTGATAGCAGGATGTTTTTAAATGCAAAGGGTTGTCCATCTTTGGAACACCTTGCCAGGTCATGTAGCAGAGGCAGAGAATGTTTGTGTGCTAAAGCTCATGTTTGACTCAGTGCTAGATACTCCTCAGACTGTAGGTAAATGATGAGCTTCGACAGGCTGGAGGGCCTGCTCTAGTCATTATATATTATTATATTCCCATAAAACCATCTTCACAAAAGAACGAGGGCATTCTGTGAGAAAATAAAACCCCAGGAAACAAAGAGGAACCAAGTTAGGAAGGAGTGAGAGGGGAGTGAGAGAGAGAGAGGGAGGGAGGAAAGCAAATGGAGAGCAAGAGGAAGAGAGACAGGGAAAGCTGGAGAAATGGGGAAGAGAAAGAATTAGAGAGAGAGAGTGATGGAGAGAAGGATAGAGGGAATGGAGAGTGAAGAAAAGCTCAGGCCGTGTGTATATTGGAGGCTTTTTTGCCCAGTGTGTCCCCTATGCAGACAGAGTTACCTGTTCCCTCCTGTTTATAAATAACACAGTTTTAGGGGTGTGGGCACACAGCAGGGGAATCACAATCCTCTGCTTGAGTGTCCAGTGAAAAACTAGCACTCCAACAGCAAATTACCATCAAGGAAAAAAACTATATATATATTAATAAAAAAAATTTATATGTAAAAATATGTATTTAAATTTTTTTTAAGTTATTGGTTTTATGTAGAAACAATGCAAATAAAATGTACAAACAAAATAATATGATCATAAACAAACAAAAGGAAGTTAATGAAAAACTTGTTAATAGAAACATTTTTTTGCAGATATGTCCCAGTTTTTCTGTTTTCCCAATGGGTGATGTTTCATTTTGGGGCTGGTTTTGTGGTGAGCACGTGTTCAGGATTCTGTCCAGGCTCTGCGTCAGTGATGACAGATTTCATTTGCTGTCCGTTTGGGTGTGAAATGAATGCGTGTGCTCAAATCAAGGGATGCGTGATCTACCTGCGCATGGCCGCAAAACCCCAATCACGTCCACAGTCTACTTCAGCCCTCCTTCCCTCCCTCCCTCCCTTCCTCCACTCTCTGTGTGTTTGTTTTTTATTTACAACCCCCCGGTATCATGGGACAGTCAACATCAGTTTCTGGGGAGACGGATAGGGAGCTGGTGGCCTCGAGGGAGGTAGCCGGTCTAGAGTGGCACTATAATGTGATGCTTGGAGAGTTGATCTTGTGTGATAGAGGTTGCAGGTTTTATTCCCAATGAGGGCACTGCTTTCGTCCCACTGAGCAAACCACATTACCTGAATTTCTTTCTTAAATGTTCATCTGTATAACTTAGTAGAATGTAAAAAAAAAATGGAAGCAGCGTAAATTACTCTGGACTATAGCCTCTGCACCATGTCCAGGTGAGAAGAGGATCTGAGTACATTTAGGGTGTGGAAGCTACACATTCAGTAAAAAGTCAACTTTTAATTACCATAATTACCAATTTTACAGACATCCAAGGGGTACAGCAAAGGACAGAAGAGTCTTAAATGGTGTACCTGTATGTTAAGCAAGTTTAAATGATCATTAAAGGTATCAAATCCAATGCAAACTTTCAAATTCATTAATAGGATAATCAAACAGTTTAACTGGAGGAGTCAACCTGCAAAGTGGAACTAACTCACAGTCAAACTCAAGATTAAACATCTGTAAAAAAGTAGGAGGGAGGGAGAGAGAAACTCATATTCCCTCTTTGCCACATTCTAAAAGTAGTTATTCGACAGTCAGGAGTTTGAGAAGTGCTGGTAAGTCCAGCACAAAGAAATGTTTCAAAAGCATGGAAAAACTTTCCGCTAAGGTTTTCATCCAGCAGTGAGATAAGGAGCGGCGTGGGAGGGATTTGAGGGGTGTGTGGATGGGGCTGTCTGAGGGTTATTTTATTTTTGTTAAAAAAATAAGGCATAAAATTTGTATTTTTTTATAATTTGATTCTGCCTTTATTTAGCCAAGTTAGTCTACTTGAGATAAATAATCTCTCTGTTTTTTTGTTTTTTTTTCAAAAGAGAGACCCTGGTCCAAAATAGCAGAAGCAAAAATCTGTTTACTCCTAAGGGAAAAAACAAACAATTCTTGAACACAATACGTCACATAACACACGACACAAATCAAAACACGCAGTCTTATGGTAGCAAGCCGATCAATAATTGCAGTGAACCCAGTGATCACCAATAGCAAGTACTATCATCAGCCGTGTGGTCAAACGGTGAATACAAGTGTGTGTGGGGGGATATAATTTAGTCATGAGACACAGCATGGAACATTCCAGTCAAAAGCATTTTAATAATCTTCTGAATGAGCATGCTGAAATGGCAAATTTGTCTAGTGTTCCTGACATTACTTATAAGATTAATGTGATGCTATTTTAATTGTGATGAAAGAAGAAAAGCAGAATAACATCCTAAGGCTAATATGCTATCATGTGGCGTTCTTTGTCATTTAACAAAGGTCTACAGAAAGCCGGACAAGCGTTGCTGCTGAGAATAGTTGAACCTTTAACTTTTCCTAAAGATTTTATTCAGTTTTTAACATCGATCTGCTTTCCAAGATGGCATGAAGTATTTTGAAAGCACGTTCCAACTGGTCACAGTTCCTGATTTTACTCAAAGTCGTACTCATGAAAGAGAAGAACAGCTCCAGCTGGGTTGACAGAACTGGTTTTAAAAGTAAAACCCCCTCGTTTCCTTTGTAACTTCACGAGCAGGACAGCTACCTCACATCTGTGATATTTGCAGGGAACATAAATCACCGCATGTGGGGAATCATCAAAAGTCAAAAAGAAGTCAAAATAAAGCAGAAATGGGCTTTTACAGTCAAAATGGTCTTACTTTCACTGACATTGCAATTTTCGGGGATTATAATGCAATGCCTTTTGAAAACTGCAGACTTGATATATGCAAATGAAAAATGAGGAAAAACAACTCAAAGCAGGCCTTTAAACAAAAACAACAATCCCAATTTATTCCCCCTCATATACACACACACTCACACGCACACGCACACACACACACACGACTGATAGAGGCTTCGCGTTTTGTTCAAGAACATGGCAGTCACCTCTGGCCGCTGGAGGCTAAGCCTGCCCACTATCGGGGGATAAATAAACAAATGAATAAACAAACAAACTCCATTCTCTCACACCGCGTGGTGGGAGTCCATCACAGCCTGGTGGGGTTACTTTCAGGAAGGATGGCAGCTCTTACACACCATTCAGCCTCCGTCAGTGCGGATATCCACCCCCCCCCCCCCCCCCCCTGCAGAGCCCCTGCAGAGCCCCTGCATCGTAATCTGGATTAAAGTCCGCGGAGAAGGCATTAGGCTCTGCCGACTGCTATCAAAAGAGGGTGGTGTGTGTATCAGTGAAAGAGTGGTTTTATGTCAGTGTGTGTGCGTATGTGTGTGTTTTACAGGATGTTGGGGGGGTAGGGTTGTGGGGGGTTGGGGGTTGTTCTCTTGGCATCTGTTCGGATAGCGGAGCTCTGTCGGAGTATTCCGTTTGATTGGATTGCAGTGGAGGATTTGTGTATTTAAATGGAGATTACCATGGCGATCCTGGGTTTTGAGTACACAGGACATTGAAATAACCAGAGAGGCCGCGCGCGGTAACCGGTCCCATCCCCTGTTGCCAGGGACACGACTGAGCTCTGTCCCATCCACTGCGCTAATATCCCCCTCCGCCACCATGCTAATAGCCTGCCTCTCATAAATAATCTTGTGGGGTTTTGATTTCTGGGTATTAAAAAAAAAAAAAGCTGATGCTTTAGTCTGGTTTATAAATAGGGAGACATGAAAAAAGAGATTAGGGGGTAATACAAAAGGAGCGGACTCGCGCCGCACTGCAAACCGAGAGCTGGCACAACTTCTGAGAGCTGGCATTTAACTCTGCAGCAAGCCGTGCTGTCTGTCACCGTATCCCCACAAAAAAAAAATATATATATTACTATTATAATCTTTCTACAAACCCCTGTTTCCGGACGGAAACCTGCTTGCACCCACCTGTGTCATCGACATCCTCAATGAATGCTCCGGAATGTTCGGGAAACACGTTCCGGAAACAAAACAAGAAAAGAAAAGAAAAATGTTGACGCATAACCATTAGGTCATTGCTTGCATTTGCTCATCTGATATTTATCAAATGATAGCATTGTATCTAAGCGTGTACTGTAAGCTGATATTGTGTTGTAGAGTATGTCGAAGCCTTACTGTGAAGTAGTTTATCTGATCTTACCTTCTTGGCCAGGACTCCCCCTGTGAAAGAGATTTCTTATCTCGGTGGGGCTTTCATGGGAAAGAACAGGATAAATAAATGAAATACATTTTCAACAAAAAATGTTCATCCAGAGACCGTTTGCCTGTAAACTGGCGGCATCACTGGGATGTTCTGTTTGACCCGTGAGTGCCGCGGGGTTCACGGGCCAAAAGGGGGTCGAGTATAAGCACCTCTGTCAATAGTGGGTCTGCCTGTGGTTTTAGCCTAGATTTAGCTCTTCTGTCACGCTGCAAAAAGGGCTCAGCGAATGTTACAGAAAATCACTGCTGACAGAATTGCTAAGAAGGTATTGTATTTTTTTCCCTTCTGTTTGTTATCAGGTTTTAAATCTAGAGGCATCCTACTGCAATTCCTACAGTACCAAAATAAATTACTAACATATTTTGTCAGGATTAAACCACAAAGGGGCTGTGAACAGACTCCAAAGGACACACGTGCTCACATCCTATAAAATAAAACATTTTAAAACTATGCTTTGATTTCAGGTCTCTTTTGATTGAACTCCATAAGCCCTTACAGTGAATATGTATTTTTCACTGACTCTACCCCATGTATTTCACAAAAAGCCACAGATATCGAAATCCCCAAAAGAGTAGTTCCTTATATCTGACCTTTGACCTCCTCAAAGGTGACATCACTTCCTCTCACCACAGTGAACACGCATTGGAGCTGAGTATTCTCAAATTGGACACAACTTACTTTCCCTCATTCACGATGTACTGCGCATCTGGCGAGCAAAGTGAAGCCAACGCAAATAACTTATCCGAGGATATCGTTCGCCGTTTGCTGTTTGTTGTTTGTTTGCTCGTCTTAATTTCCAGTCATTCCAGAGAGAGCAGCGATACATCACTTTGAAGTGCTAATCATAATTCTATCATTTCTTGTTTGCTTTTTTTCCATGAACGCTGCGAAGAGAGGAGCTCTCTCCTTCCTTTTATTTTCAATTTTCTCCATGGCTGTGTAAATGGCATCCGAGGCTCTGCAGCTGGGATTTGTGTTCCTATCAGCAGCAGAGGAGTCCCAGAACGCCACTCACCTTTGACCTGACATATATTACCCTGGATCTATCGCTGAGGACAGCATACTGTCACGGCTTTTACCTGGTGAGGCATGAAACTCTCTGTAAATGGATTCTTGAGTCTGTTTATACCAGCAGGTAGACTTACACTGTGAGTGTATTTGTGTGTGTGTGTGTGTGTGTGTGTGTGTGTGAGAGAGAGAGAGTATATTTGTCTATGTAAGCGTGTGAATGTATTTGTAGGTGAGTGTGTGTTTGTTTTTGAGATCATACAGGTCATCATACAGCACGCACACACACACACACCCTTACACTCACTGATTTCCACACATGTACACACACACACACACACACACACACACTTTCCTCTACTCAGTCACAACCATGCACACACTCACACACTCAAGCATACACACAGACACACACATGCACACAAACACTCACTCGATTCCACACTCACACAAACACAAACACACACTGACACAGTGTACCTGTGTTGTGGGGACCTCCTCTCTGCAGTCCGGATGCTGATTGAGACACTGTGCTCCTGGTCTAATGGGTAGCACTCCTCAGACTGACACCTAATCAATGTCTCACTCTGAGTGGCCCTGCTTGGGAGCTGTCATCGTATCACACACACTCTCTCACACACACACACACACACACACACACACACACACACACACACACACACACACACACACACACACACACACTCTTTTACACACGCACACACACACACACTCTCACACACACACACTCACACACACTCATGCACACACACACTCTCTCTCGCACACACACACACACTCTCTCACACATGCACACACACACTCTCTCTCTCACACACACATACACACACATACATACACAAACACATGCACACTCACACCCACATACACTCACAAACAAAAACACACACTCACACATACAGTATACACACAGGCTCAAACACACACACATTCACACGCCAACACACACTCTCGCTTACCCACACACATACACACACACTCACTTACACACACCAATGCACACATTTGAACATGCATACACTCACTCATGTACATACAAGCTCTCACACACACACATACACATCTTTTTTACTCATTTGGGGTGGTCAGCTTCTGGATGCTAAATGGATATGATTGTCTCAGATCCACAATTACCTCAACCCACTTTTCAGACTAGCTTTTTCCATTATTGCACTCTCACAATTCAGACAGTTCAGAATTTGTCATTTTTACTGAAAAAATGGCACCTAAATAAAGGGAACATAAAAAGCCACAGTGCTGTATCAAACAGTACCTGTAATGGGGATTTCGCAGTAATGTACACACTTACACTGCTGAAGCATAACTACGGGTCTAAAGTTATAGTGGAGCACGAAATAAAGAAAAATAAATATACTTACAAAAAAATAGCAATGGTGCATACAGGTTCTTTCTCCCTCTCAGTTCACTGCCAAAGCGCAACATATAAGTTAAAAGGTACCGTCTATATGTTTTCTATTGGACATAAGTCATACTTATTCAATAAATCAATTAAGTTAATCATAATTATAATAGGGTAACTAAATTGTTTATGTAAGTAATTAAGCTTATACAAACAATTATCATATTTGGCATAAATCTTTTCATTATAGCTCAATAGAGTCAGTATTGGGTAGTTACACGCATGCTCTCTGTCACACTTTCTCTGTTCCTTTCTCTCACTCTCTCTCTCTTTCTCCCTCCCTCCCCCTCTTTCTCTCCCTCCCTCTCTCTCTCTTTCCCTCTCTCTCTCACAGTTCAGTTTCAATTTCATTGTACTTTATTGGCATGACTGCCACAGCAATTAATATATGACACAAAGAAAACATTATACAGTCTAATAAAATAAACATATGCATAAAGAAATGAAAACAAAGAATGAAAGGGGAGACCCACAGACGTATTGAGCAGTAATAAGAACAATAATAAGGACAGTAATAAGGGCAATAAAAAGGCCATATATTTTGCAGCCAGCGCCACACACTCCCAGCTTTCTCATCCTGTATGCGGGGCTGCCTTTCAATGTTTCTGTAATTTGTGAAATCAGGGAAAATGGTTCCAGTTTATGAATAGAATGTATTTCTGATGTCCTGGTGTTTGGGGCATTCTGTGAAGAAGTGCAGCTGTCTCCACTGCCCCCTGATGGGGTCTTCTCTGGACAGTCATGTGTGCCTATGATATCTGATTTCTGTATCTTACATTCTTTCTCTCTCTCTCTCTCTCTCTCTCTCTGTCTCTCACTCTCTGTCACTCTCATTCTCTTTGTAAATGTTCTCAGTTACTGTGCAACAAAAAAAAAAAAACCTTCATCTCGATTCTGTCTCACTCCACCCAAATCCCATTCTCTAACTGTGCGTCAGGGCCTTCTCCAGTAAGATAATCCTGGTTAGGAGAAAGTGAGGCGTAGGTTTTGAGCGCATGCTTGCCGAATCACCGCCAGACCGGTGTGGTTATTTATGGGATGTCTGGCACTGTTTTGGTGGAAAGTTATGGGATGTCTGGCGCCGGTTTGGTGAGAATCGGTATTGCTTATCACTCCAGTAATCGGTGAGCGTGAGGCTGCAGAGCTGTCAGCATGTGGGGGTGGTGTTTGGGGGGGGGGGAACGGTCCCCTTGCACAGTCTGAGCCACACGCTCACTCTTTAGGTGTGAAAATACACGTAGAGGGTGGGAGGGGGGGCAAGATAGCAGGGCAGCTCAAGATGTGGCAGGCATGCCTTGGGGGGGGGGGGGGGTGGGGGGCGGTGAGGGGTGAAGGCGGGTGACTAAGATGGGCATGCAGATGACAGCCCACCTGTCCACAAACCAGGAAATAACGACCTCAGAAAGGAAATGAGAGGCACCTGAGAGCCCGAATGGAGGCAGGCAGCACCAGCAGCTCAGTGTTTATTCGCAATCCAGAGTATTTTTTTCTTTAATCATGGGAGGGGGAGGGGGGGCAGTGTTCAGTGCTGGATGTGTCATATGTGAGAGAATTTGAGTCACCAGAAGAGAGTGAGAGATGAGAATTGGAAAGCACAAAAAAGATATAAAAAGAGGAGAAATGTGTGTATGAGTGTGTGTGTAATTAGGGCTGGAGAGAAACTGGAAAACTCACCCACCCTCTACATTATATAAGCAACAATATGCACAAACAGAATACATATTATTTTTATTATTATTATTATTATTACAACACTGTTCATAACACAGAGAAAATCAACATAAATATAAATGTAAATTAGTGATATGTATCATAACCTAACTAATAAAAAATCCAGATTTAAGATTTGGGTGGTAAGAGCTATCTGGACATCCCTGGGAAATATGAGCCTGTTTTAACCCCATTTGGTTTTAGGAAAGCACTGAAGGGGCACTAATGACGCAGAGGGATGATAAATAACCCTCAGCAGCATGCATGCTGCTGTCAGGAACGGCGTTAAGGTCCCTGCTGCTCCAGCTGCCTTCTTCCCTGGGCTGGGGGCTCACAAACAGGCTGTAAGTGTGGTCAGAAAAATGGGCTTTAAGTGTGGTGAGAACAACAGTCTGTAAGTGTGGTCAGGTTACTCCAGGGACTGAAAAACTGACCCTAAATTGTCAGGTTGCAGATCTGTAATTGTGGGCAGGTTACAGGTCTGTAATTATTCAGGTTACAGGTGCGTTATTGTGGTCAGATCACTCTGCAGGCTGAAAAACAGGCCATATGTGTGGTCAGGTCACTGGTCTATAAGTCTGATCAGGTTTCGGGACTGTAAGTGCGGTCAGGTCAGAGAACTGTAGGTGATGGCAGCTTATAGGTCCATAATTGTGGTCAGATTGCTGATTCATGTTGACTCACACTCCTTTTCCCAGCTTAGCGTAATTTAGGAGTCCATGCCTCTTCTGTGTGTTCCCGTATGGCTGGAAAGAGCCAGAACATTTGGCAGGCTTTGCAGCTGCTGATCGCCGAATGGTCACCAAGGCGATAGGGGAGGAGATGGCGGTTTGTAATTAAAGGTTGTTACCCACGGTGATAGGGATGTTGGCCACGGATAAATCGTTACCAAACGAGATGGCCATAGGCTGTTTATTGGCGGGCAGGGACAGATGCCTTTTGGAACGGCTCAGAGGTTTTTTGGGCCGATGCTTGGTGGCGATGTCATAAGATATCAGGGCTGACTCTTGAACCCGATTGCTTGGATCAGAGGTGAAATATGGATCAAAGATGAAGTGAAGTCTGATTTGTAAGAAGAATAAAAGCAGGTCAAAGATGGCAAATTTTGATTGGTTGGGAAGTCAAAGGCAGGTCATAATCGTATATTTTTTCAGGATGTATTCAGATTCATACCTATTGTAAACCATTTTCAGGGCAATAATTTCTGCTTCAGTCTGATGTCATAGAAATGTGCTATCAGAGTAAAATAAAGATATAAAATAATAAAATAAAGGCAAGTGGAAAATAAAGTAAAATGAAAGATGTAAAAGTCAAACTGAAATATTATAGATTTACGAAAGAACAAAATAACGATTTCCTTTCCCAACCTATATTACAAACTGAGAAATGATAGCAGTTATATTAGAGACACTGAAAGGAAAGCTGTGAGAGGTTTTTGAAGAGATCTAAGCATAGCCCCTTATTGTGTGATGGGAAGTAACATACTACGCCGTAAGCTATGTAGCCTTAGCGTCTCTTGTCCTCCACCCCCCCCCCCCTCCCTTTATAAGATCTGCATTTCCCCCTGGTCTAACAGTAAGTTAAATTAAGATCCGGTTTTGCAGTATCCATGTTTTGTTTTTGTTTTTTTCGTTTTCTGGTATCCAAGGGTTACCATATTTGACCAATCATAAAGGAGTACACTTCTGAGAGGCAGTATATGGTAGTATAAGACAGGGAGACTATTCTGCTGGGAGTCATTTTTCTGCATATTGTGTCTGCATATGGATTTTTCAGCCTGGATACTTTTTACTTTGTATGATATATACTTTATATATTGGATTTTCATGTGTGTGTCCTCCCTATAGATATTTGTTTTTAAATTTTACCACTCAGAGAGACATTTTTGTAAAGGAAAAGAGGACAAGGTCTGAGAAAAGGTGGGCAGGTGGTTACCCTACCAAAGGGAGCACACATGCATTGGCTCCTAAGTCAACTGACACAGTGCAATTAAGCCTTTAAGAGGCGATACATGAAGATCAGCATCTAGCCTCGCCCTCCATTGCTTTCCTTACATGGTGCACAAAATAAATAAATAAAGGTTTGCAATAGTCACGGAGCTGTCACTGGCAGACGGATTCCATTATGATGTCACCGTGTCTTTATTCTGTTACATTTGTATCGGTCTCCGTCTAGGGTCTGTAACCACGGAAATATTGTGAGATAACATCTGCGGCTGCTTCTCTTAGACCTCGCTAAGTTTCTGATGGATCAGTTTCAGAGTTTCAGCACACAAACCCATCCTTATGGTCACAAAATGTACTATAGTGTTGTATGGAGTAACAAGGGAATACGTTATGCTGTACTGTATCATTAATATATGGAGTTTTTGGGAAACTGAAAGGCAAATATAGGTCACAGTCATATTTTCTATGTATCTCAACACCTGAAACTGCTAGTATTTGTATAATCACCCATGTACAGTGAAGCATCCTAATATTTATTCTGATTTTGTTCATATATTTTATTGGTAAATATTTAACTTCCAAAAAGGTACTATGCATATCCACAGGTGTAATGTGCCATGTACCTGAACTCCCATCGCGCTTGCTTGTTTCCGAAACCCGTTCACCTTCAAATCTCCACCTTTTTCACATGTCACACCTCTCCATCCGCTCGTCTCTCTTCATCACGGATGTCCATACATGGGGAGTGGGCAGCCAGTTCCAATACGGCCAGGTGCAACTCCACCCCTGGACTGCAGGCCCAGGACTTAATGTGCCAGGTATATGTTATGCAGGCACTGTGTCTCTGCAAAACCCCCTTAAACTTGTGTTTGCTGTATGGATCACACCTCACTGCAGTCAGCTGGCAGGGCAGAAAGTCTTCTGTGCTGGGTACAGCCTCCATCAGACCCCCTTCTTGCCCCATATCCATGCTGCATGATCTCACAGAGCCATGTGCCAGCTCCAAGCCTTAAACATGAGCTAGCTCAGATTCAAATTCTCTTTAACACAAACTCACAGGACCTGCAACAACAAAGTTAGAGAAACAGTATTCACTAATATTGCCAATTTAAAAAATTTCCTGAGATAAAATTGGAACAAAGGAAAAAAAAAACATACACTCACATGAAAATAGCAATTGTGCATATGCAGATTGCAATGATGCTCTCTGTTTATCTCTCTCTCCTCTGTCTATCCCTCTCTCCCTCTCTCTGATGCAATCCAATTAAACTTTATTGGCACGACAAATCAAAACAGCGCCTCCAAAGCAGCCAGCTACACGCGCAGCATAAAGGGCTGCTTTAAAAATAACCACGGTTAAACACAGAGGAGAGGGTTCCAGCAGCATGATTTGCTATATAAAAAGCTGCCAATTGCAGTCTCTGATCCAGAAATAGCTAAACGCAGACGAGTGTGCGTGTTGCCTTAACGAGTGATCACTGTGCACCCCTCAGGCCAGAGAGAGGGGCAGAGAGAGGGTCACAAAAAGACCCAAGAAGAGTTTACGACAAGGGTGTCCGGCCCCCATCCCGGGGAGATACAGGGTGTGGCTTGTGTTTGTTTTCACCTTGAAATCAAAGTTATTCAAAGCCAAGAAACAAGCAGAGAAATATGCAGAGAAACACGTAGAGGAACACGCAGAGGAACACGCAGAGGAGCACACTCTTCGAAAAAAAAGGTTCCTAAAGGGTTCTTCGCTTGTCCTGCTGGGGGAACCCTTAAAGGTTCTTCTTTGATATGGATTTCACTCAAAGGTTCTCTGTAGAACCTTATTCTGAGGGTTACATAAAGAACTCCTTAAAGATATCTGTATCTAAGATTAACCTTTATGGGTTCGCCCCATAACGGCGAATGAAGAACCTTTAGGTTTGTCCAGGATTCGCAGGAACTCATGGAGGTGAGTTTGCTGAGTAATGAGACGTGTTAATGCGGAGTTACAACACAAACCAGCACACACGACGGTTCCCCAGGACTGGAGAAAAACACCACTGAGTTAAATGCTGCCTCACCCTGTCGCTCTCCAGCACCGGGGCTGGACAAACCTGATTGCTTGTATGCGTACCCCATCGAATCAAACACTGTCCTTATTAAATTCTCTGCAGTAGTTATAGCGTATGCATAGTGTCAACATTCTGCATATGAAGGTTTTATGTTATGGTCCTTTTATAACTCCTTTATAATGCATGGTATTTGCTTTTGTTTCATTTATGAAGCCATTTAGTAACATTTATAAAGGCTTTATAAGTGATATATGTAGCCTTTATAAGCAGCACTTTGCTTAAAGTGTGACCATTTTGGGGTGGTAGAAATAAGTGGGGGCTCAGAGTGTGGGACCCCCTGCCTTGGGCCAGGATATGTGATCTCAAGTTGAGCCGCTGTTGTGGTAGTAGGCCCTCCCCACCCACCCCTCCCACCATTTTTCATTTTCTCTCTCTCTTAATCTCCCTCTCTTTCTCCCTCACCTCTCCTAGTTTCTCTGCCTCCCCATTCATTTCACTTTGTTGCTATCACATCTGTCTCTCTCTCTCTCTCTCTCTCTCCTCCTTTTCCAGCAGGAAGTTTTGTGTGATCAAGCCTTAGGCCACCACAGAAATTATTTTTCATCTTTTCCTCAACTGCTTCTCTGGTTTTCTCACTCAGGTTTTTTTTTTATAATCTCCCTCCTTATTGTCCATGAAGAGAATGCTAATACCATAAATAATAAACCTAATCACTGCAGCCATTGAAATTGGGAGATAAGAAATTCATTAGGAGGCAGTTGGGCTAGCGACAGCTTAGGAGATCAGAATTTAAAAGACAGAGGGAAGAGGAAAAAATAAAATACAGAGTGCAGGAATTTTCTTCTGGCAGAATGAGTACCAAGATGATCATTTGACCTCACCATACTGCTGCCATGACCTCTGACCTCTGTGACCGCTACGACGCTACTGGCATCTCTAGCAAGACTGTCCTGGCATTTTCACAATGGTCATGTGACCATTGTGACTTGAAGGACCTTAGCCATGTCTCTGCCTTGGTCATGTGACCATTGTGACTTCAAGAACCTTACTCACGTCTCTGACATGGTCATGTGACCTCTGTGACCTTACAGATTCTGCTTATGTCTGTGTCGTGGTCATGAGACCTTCATGACCTTACGGATTCTGCTTATGTCTCTGTCATGGTCATGTGACCTCCATGACCTTACGGATTCTGCTTATGTCTCTGTCATGGTCATGTGACCTCTGGAACTTTGAGGACGATAGCCATGTCTCTGCCGTGGTCACGTGACCTCTGCGATGTGAAGGACTCCACTCCTGTGTAGGGTAGCGTGATTGGGGTTGTGGTAATAGACTGTCTGAGTGGTCTCCACTCCAGACACTCAGTCTCTGGTGGAGTGTCTGAAATCTTTGCTATCTTTTCTGGTCTGGGCTTCCTGGAATCTGATTGGCTGCAGCAGTGTAATGCAGTAAGAATCTGGGTAGTGTCACTGAGTGAGCAGAAAGTGTCTTAGAAAGAGTTAGTAAGAGCATTCACAAACACAGAAAAACACACATACACTTACACAATGGAACACACGTACACACACACACACACACCCACCAGTAAATCTCAAACACACACAAAACATGCACATGCATACACACACACACCCACATGCACACACACATAAAATGTGCACATGCACATATGCTCTCATGCACACACAAACACACACACACACACACACACACACGTACACATACACACACCAGTAAATCTCACACAAAATGCTCATCACCCCACCTCCCCCAGTCCCCGTCTGGGTATTTACATGGTGTAAATTCATGTAAACCCTGGCCCCTGCTCTGCAGCCCATCTGTAATCTGAAGGTTGTATTCTGCCGCTCTTCCCCTCATTTGTTTCATGCTCTGCTCTGTGCAGAGAGGCGGTATCCGCGCCCCTGACATCTGTTCCACCAGTGCAGTGAAGGGCCCGTGGTGCACGTCTGAGCCGGAGGAGCAGCTAAAGGAGCCCCGACCCCCAACCACCAACCCCCAACCCCCAACCCCGGCCACAGCAGGCCTGCTGCCCTGCTCCACCACCATGCACACACATATACATATATATACGCATACATTACACACACACCACACACAGATACATATATACCACATTCATACATACACACACACACATATACACGCACATCATGTAAAATACAGACACAGACATATACATACACATGTTCACACACACACACGCACACACTCTCCCCCACACACACATATGCACATATACACACATACCATGCACAATACAAACACAGACATATACATACACATGTTCACACACACACACACACACACACACACACAGACACAGACATCCTCGCCCCACACACCGGCCCCAGTGCCCCAGTAGGAGCCTGCAGCAGACAGCGTGTGTCTGGTGGGGAGATGGAGGGAGGCAGGCTGGGAGAGGATGAGCATGTGAGCGAATCCCTCTCAGACCCACACTGGAGCTCAGGCAGAATGCAGGACTCTGAGACCCACACAAGGCTACTGCTGCACACTCAGCTGATTACAGACAGAGGTAGACACTGAAAATAAGAGATGAAGAGGAAGTAGAAGAGAAAGAGAGAGTGTGAACAGGGAGAAGAGAGCAGCCTTCAGAGTGAAAAAAGAGAGAAAGAAAGAGATGGGGAAAACATTTTTTATCCATTACATCATTTTTTAGCGCCTCCCCCATCCCTCTTGCTTTCATATACTGTGTTTGGAAGCACGAATCATGACAGGGCTAACTCTGTGCCACCTTAGCTTTTAGCCAAGAACTATATCCTTCACTGCATTCTATATGAAGGAGAGAGCCGGTGACTATTTTACACCCTACAGGCCACACACAGTACTACAGGAGAGAGCCGGTGACTATTTTACACCCTACAGGCCACACACAGTACTACAGGAGAGAGCCGGTGACTATTTTACACCCTACAGGCCACACACAGTACTACAGGAGAGAGCCGGTGACTATTTTACACCCTACAGGCCACACACAGTACTACAGGAGAGAGCCAGTGACTATTTTACACCCTACAGGCCACACACAGTACTACAGGAGAGAGCCAGTGACTATTTTACACCCTACAGGCCACACACAGTACTACAGGAGAGAGCCAGTGACTATTTTACACCCTACAGGCCACACACAGTACTACAGGAGAGAGCCAGTGACTATTTTACACCCTACAGGCCACACACAGTACTACAGGAGAGAGCCAGTGACTATTTTACACCCTGCAGGCCACACACAGTACTACAGGAGAGCCAGTGACTATTTTACACCCTACAGGCCACACACAGTACTACAGGAGAGAGCCAGTGACTATTTTACACCCTACAGGCCACACACAGTACTGCAGGAGAGAGCCAGTGACTATTTTACACCCTACAGGCCACACACAGTACTACAGGAGAGAGACAGCGACTATTTTACACCCTACAGGCCACACACAGTAAAGAGCTTTAAATTTGCTCTCAGTTGCATCTTGTGGCAATGGGCCCCTGGGAAACACACATATGTGCAAAAGTAGATGTTGTTTTACTGTACAGAAAAATAGATATTAGCTCTTATTGCATATTTTGAACTTTTTAAAATTTGGGTTAACTTTGCGAAAATAAAAGATTACTTTTTCCTCTCGTTGTTTTCCCGAGATGGCTGCAAAGCGGCTTTATGGCACACCACCCTGACCATGGCTGGCTAATGGTACAACTCCAGGCTTAAAATCTACAATGTTTTGGCTACAGAGCTAAACCAGTTTCCCTTCTACCCACAAACCATTTGGGAACTGTTCTGACCCTACTACTAATGCTATCTTTAATGTTAACTGGCTTGTACTGCCAAAGAAAATCAGTGCTTAACATGATACTCAAATCCGTCAGAATAAAAGGATAAAGATCGTTTTGACATTATTAGGTTTTTTCCTTGCTGTAAAAACACAGCATTTCTCACGGGCCTTCCCTCAGAGACGAGTCCTGGTTTGTTCTCTTATTTCGTTGTACTTGTTTGTCTATCGTCTCTTTTTTTATTTCTCCTTTCTCCTCTGTTGAGAGACGTTTGTTAAGTTTGAGATGGGATTCTTTGACAAGGAAGACAGATACGTCTGCGGGGTGCCGTGCTTTCCGTTTCCTGCCGACAGACAGAGAAACAGGGGGAGGCCGGTCGTTACCGCGGCTATGCCTGACACCGAAAACGCCTGGCACGATCAATCTGAGGCAGCGCCAAATCAATCTAACCGTCTCAAAAAAAATCACACAAACAGTGAGAAACGGAAACTGTTTAAGTATAACTCCAGATCAAAATGAAACTAAACAAAATATAACTCAAAATAGCTTTCGCTCAAAGAAAAGACTTCCGTGAGATTCCAGACCTTAGTCAAATACACTAAATTCTTTTGCTCTGTGGTTGCCGGTAAATTTTGAAAACAATAAACCTCCTGATAATTGAGAAATTGAAACTAAATACGTTACTACCAAAAATGTATGGCCATGTGAAGGAAAAGGTTTGTTTTGAATGCCGGTGAAAGTAGGATTCTTCTTTTGACTTTGTCTTACATCGTTACTGATCCGTATTGGGGCTGCGGATTAAAAATAGCCATGGATAAACCAGACACAAAACATGAGAATTGTTAAATGTATGTTTAAAAATTCTCAAGCAAACACAGTAATAAATAAATCGGATTGTAAAAGAGATCCTGGTCAACATTTTGATGATAGAAATCCAGGGACATATCTGTGCGGGTCAAGTAAAATGGTGTGTATTTAGTCTCTAGAGGCCATTCACATTGTGTGATCAGGGTGAGAGAAAACCCACAGGTTTCTGAGCTGCATCTCAGCCAGTCTGCGGTGAGCCAGGATAGAGCGGAAGAACACAGCCGACCGATAGTGAATGTTTGAGGATTTGGCACCATCTAGTGTTCAACCATAAAACCACAACATGGAAGTGATGACTAAAGGGGCTAGTCTGAACCCGGAAGAAGGGAACATTAGGAACGTGCGAGATTACGCGTTTGAGCGCCAAACGTCGATATAAATGTAATTACATTTGTTTTCATTATGTGAGTTTTCGTTTCCTATCTGCAATAATTTTCCAGTTTACAGTCATTCCATGTAAAAAGACTCTGGAAATGCTTTTCCAGATTTTCCCAAAGTTTTTCTGTTTTTATGGCTCCCCAGGAATAACGTTTGCGAAGCCACGTGGGGCATCCTGTTTGTAAAAACAGGGCTATACAAAATACACATTCATTGATTTGAAGGACTGGTCAATTGCCGAGGTGGTAGGTGCTTAATGAATGGTCTGGAGGCCAGGTCCATTTAACTGGCATATAGACTAATGAGTCAACTGCCAGCCAATCAGTGACAATTCAGATTTACAGAAAATTCCACCATTAATTCCACCATTAAACAATTACCATTATTTGTCTTACATGTGCAAAATGTAACATTTTTGTTGTG
Organism: Albula glossodonta; assembly: GCA_019788955.1. Classification (NCBI taxonomy): domain Eukaryota; kingdom Metazoa; phylum Chordata; class Actinopteri; order Albuliformes; family Albulidae; genus Albula; species Albula glossodonta. The sequence continues at coordinate 57,887 of JAFBMS010000337.1, forward strand.
ACTTGATTGAACTTGTTTTCAGAAATAAGTCATCTTAAGCCAGTTTGGAGAACATTATCATGTCAATCAGAAAAATAACTGGGAACGTAATTTATATGTTCCATAATGTTCTGGGATAATTTCATGCTATCTGAGCGTGTGCTCAAGGCTCTTTGTAGTGTGTGTGTGTGTGTGTGTGTGTGTGTGTGTGTGAGTGTGTGTGTGTGTGTGTGTGTGTGTGTGAGTGTGTGTGTGTGTGTGTGTGTGTGTGTGTGTGTGTGTGTGTGTGTGTGTGGTGTGTGTGTGTGTGTGTGTGTGTGTGTGTGTGTGTGTGTGTGTGTGTGTGTGTGTGTGTGTGTGTGTGTGTGTGTGTGTGTGTGTGTGTGTGTGTGTGTGTGTGGGGGTTTGTGTGTGTGTGTGTGTGTGTGTGTGTGTGTGTGTGTGTGTGTGTGTGTGTGTGTGTGTGTGTAACATATACACAAATATAAAACACAATCATTGTAGTTAGCTATGATAAGCATCATAGTTAAAGTATGGATATACTTGCACATACTCATATGATACTGGCACCTGACTTAGACTATGGCACAGTAAATACTACAGAATACTGGCTTTATTTCATCGCAGGATAAGATTTTCTTTTACAGTGGTAAATCTGATTTTTATGGGTCCACTTGACTCATCTTGACACTTTTTAGTTATATATCACATCCTGTAGTTTGAAAACGGTCCTGCACAATGATCCAAGTCCAAGAAGCTTATGTCTGAGTATAAGTATTTTGGCTCTAAAAGTCAATTTTTCCATGTCCCTCCCAAAAAAATTTCCCCCCATGCTGTGTGTATACTTTTGCATGTTTTACAGATGCACTGTAGCTATACTGTTCATAAAGTCACTGAGAAAACGAGGACATTTTTTCAGCACTCTCTCCTTCTTGTGAATAAGGAAGAATCAGGAGTGGGGCTCCATGGAGCCTTGCATTGTGGGTAATTCTTTATGCCTGGGGAGGGCTGCTCTGTCATGCTTGGGGTTTGGGGTTGTTCCTCAATACCAAATTTAAAAACAGGAAGTGATGCAGCTTTCTCTGTTCTGGTCCCTTGCCGCTGAAATGCTTAACATAGAAGCATCTTACCCTCGCCCTCAGTCTTTACTTTCACCTCAATTTACAAAACTCATCTCTTTAAATGTGTTATTTTATTCTCAGTAGTTATTTCTATTGTGTCTGCTTTAGTTCTGTTTCTCACAAGCGTACACTTCTTTATGTTGTGTGTGTTTGCTTTTATTGTATTTCCTTTTGTGCAAATCGCTATGAATGGCTGTATAATGAGCGCTGTATAAATAGGGGTTATTATTTACTATTGTATAGTTTCCCCACAGGTTGTAGTGGAAGTTAACAAAGTTACAGGCATGCATGAAACCCCACTCACACACACATACACACACACAAACACACACACACGCCTCTGTAAATGAACAAGCCAGCAGTTACCTCTTAGCAGACAAGCTCTCACACTGCAAAGACAATTAGGCAGGCTGCACCATTTCTGATTCGCTGAGGGAGCACTCAGCAAAGCCTGCTATTGGCTACTTGGGTGGAAGTTATTTTTGCAGCCAATGGGGCTTTTCCAGTCAGAGCACAGGAGCAGCAGGTACCACTTATAAGCTGGCGATGAAGGCGTGTGTGATGATGATGGTGATAATGATGACCATCATTACTGTTGTTACTATGAAGTTTATGCTTCTCTCTCTCTGAATATGACAGTCAAATAATTAATATTTATGCACAGATTTTCTTCCTGCACTTTCTTTATTAAAATGAGCTATAATTGGTTGCTGTTTTGACTGTTCACTGCATACCCAGAAAGGCTTTGAATCTCTTGCCATTAACACTGAGCTTCTCATGTGCGTCTCTCTGTGTCTCAGCTGCCATTCAGAGCATCTCCCAGAGAGCTGCATGAAGGAGCCAAAAGACCAAGCATGTCATAAGCCCTCAGGCTCTTATTCACTGTCTGACACTGTTTGTTTACGTTCGCATGAGAAAATAAACATTTATATCCAAACGCCACACATATGGATCAGTCACATGCCATGCATCTAATGAGGAACTCAAAAACGTGTCAAACCTAACGTGTTTAACGCCTGTTAGGAGCCTACATATTTTTTGGTTACATGATGATAGTCAGTGGTCAAATAAAAAAGATGCACAAAACAGAAAAAATGGAGAAGGACAAAGTGAGTCTGCTGAAGCGCAAATAAAAGGCTCCCCAAGCACTGTGGCTCTCATAAGGACAGGGCCCATGTGAGGACACAAATCCCAGAGGCCGGGAGAGTCTGCTGTTTCCGTCGTGTTTCAGCACTTAAATGCTTCATTTAAGTCACTGACTCAGACTCTGCACACTATGTTTCCCAGGCCTAAATTGCCTACTGATTGAAAGCAAACCTCAAAAGCCTGCAGACGCTGTGTTTGACCAAGATTTGTGCTAAATCTGCAGGCACTGTGGCCCACCAGGACTAGAGTTAAACCTGCAGACACTGCCCCCTCCAGGACTGGAGTTCAACCTGCAGACACACATACCCACATACAAGAAACACACACACAAAAAAAAAAATAAATACAACAAAACAAAAAACACACAAACACAACACACATTCAAACAAACAAAAACTCTCTCTACACATTCTCTCTCTCTGACACACACATACACACACAAACAAGCACAACTCACACACACACACACACACACACAAACAAACCCAATCTCTCTCTCCCTCTCTCACACACACACACACACACACACTCACACACAAACGAACCCACTCTCTCTGTCTCTCTCTCACTCACTCACACACACACACACACACACGCGCACAGAGCTGATTCACCTGAGGGAAGCGGACTGAATTCTAACTCATTGTGGAAACCTGGGAGGTGATTACAGCGCTGCCTGCCAGCCAGAGGCACTTGATTTAAAGGTTAAATCACCTTTTTTTCTCAGTCTATTGTCCTTCCTCTCTTCCCCCATCCCTTGAGTGAGCTTGAGAGAGGAGAGGGAGGAGGAGGAGAGGGAGGAAGAGGCTGATTTCTCATTCCCCTGTCGTCTTGCAGGTATTTATTTATTCACTTAGTTATTTCTGGACTTATTTATTTTCCCTGTCACCCTGTCGCCCTGGGCTATTGGGTCTAATGAGGACAGAGAGAGACGGCGAGAGGGAGAGGGCGGCGTGTCGGAGAGTCATTAGATCAGACAGAGAGTCTCTCTGGGGATGGCGGTGGGGGGGTGTGGGATGGCAAGCTGACTGCTCACCTCTGGCCCAGCCCTTGGTCTGTATCTTAAGCCTCTAGGGGTGTCTATTCACCATCAGGCTGTCCACTCCCCTCCAGTAACAGGTTGCATGTTCTGTCAGAAGTACATAACATCACAAACATTATTCTTATTTACCCTGATGGAGCTGAAAATGATTTCCTCCCCACTGTGGACCCCTGGTCACAGAGAGACCCATTACCACTATTTTGATTTGTTTGTTTTTGATGTCTATATGACTTCATCTCTCATTTACATTACATTTATATTACAGTCATTTAGCTGATGCTTTAATCCAAAGTGACTTATCGTTGATTAGGCTGGCCAAGGGCCAGTCCCCCTGGGAGCAATGTGGGGTTAAGGGCCTTGCTCAGTGGTGTTCTTGCTGTGGCTGGACTGGGGCTTGAGCCACCAACCTCAGGGATCCCTGTCATGTACCTTAGACACTGGACTACAGGCTGCCCCCTCACCGCTCACCACTCACCTGCAAAACCCACCTGGAGGAGTTGTGTGTTTGATTACAGCTGTGTTTACATCAGGTCACTCGAGTTCTTTCAGGACCGTAAAACACTTAACCTCCACGTTTTTCTCATGAGGTGGGGACTGAGAAATAATAAGAAATAAACACCAGATGCCAGCCCACTGACGCACAGCGCACCCGATGCCAGCCCACTGACGCACAGCGGTTCTGGGTATTTTTGAGGGGGTTAGGGGTCATCCCCCGACCCGCCCCGTCAGCCCGGCTTTCCTTTTCCACAGCTCGCTAACGCTTACCTCCGCGTGTTTACCCGCCGCACTGTCATCGCGCCTCAGAGACTGTCAGAGACACAAGCTAATTTATCAGCTTCTGTCTCCGCCCTGTCATCGCTGCCCTGTAGGACCAGCCCTGACATGGGGCTTCATTCTGTCCAGGACTTTCTCAGGAAAACAGCCAGGAAGATACGGGTGTCTGCTCAGGGACCGTACACGCAGAGCCGTACCAACCTAGCAGGTTCACACACACATAAACGGAAGTGCTTGGTTGTCTTTCATTGGGGGGTGAACCATAGTTAATGGGGATAGTGCTTAATGTTGTTCTTATTTATTAACAAATAAAATTAAAAACTCTCTGAAAATAGCCAATCTCAATACATTTTGTTTCCGAGCGGTATTTAGCAATGCTAACACTAGTAAGATGGGTGTATCCTATTGGTTGATGCATATTACATCATATGTTGGTTCCTGAAGTTGAAATCTTAATGGACAGTGGAGCAGAGTTTTGAGAACTGCACTGCGTTGGTCTCTGCAGTCGGCAGCAAACACACAATATTAATGATCTCATTGAAAAACACCAGT
>JAFBMS010000337.1:67500-175000 GCA_019788955.1 Albula glossodonta
CTTCAGCTGGTACTACAAAAGCCAGACATCCAACATGACGAGAAAGATTGGGAGCAATTATTTGTTGATCAAGTCCAACATCGCTGTGGAGGACTCTGGACAGTACAACTGCACGGTTACCAATGGATACCACAAAGGAGACAGCTCTGTTGAATTGACTGTTCTGGGTAGGTGCTCTGGCAGGAACTTCACTGGGTGAAAACTACCTTGACATGGCATGTGTTTGGTATTTTTAAAAAGGGCATTGTCCCTAACCATGATGATAAACTGCTGCCCAAGCTCTTTGTAGCAGAAGTCATACCTCATTTCCTGTCTCCTCAGAGCGGCTCTCATCGTTGTCGGTGGTGTCCAGCCCCAAGAGCGCGGTTGTGTTTGAGGGGCACGGCCTTCTCACCTTGACGTGCTTCGCGACGTCGGCCCCCCCCAACACCTCCTGGACCTGGTATAGGATGGAGAAAGGCAAGGCGAGCCGCATGGAGGCGGGGTTTCAGCAGGTGCTGACACTCAGCAGGGCTGCGGAGAGCGGGGACTACAAGTGTCACGCTAACAGCACCATGATGGGCCACATGCAGATACAGTACAGCCTGTCCCGCAGCGTCTACATCATCTCTCTGCCAGGTGCAGCGGACAGCGCCCCCTATCTCACCACAGTCAATCTGTGCCCACAGGACATATGTATCCACAAACATATTATTAACTCAGTTTATGTGTGCAGTACCTGACCTGCACAGTGCAGCAGTGAAAATATAATAAAACAGAATTAAATTTTTTTAAATTGTAAGTAAAGTACAATAAATAGTAAAACAAATGAATGATAGAGGAGCAATATAAAATATTTGAAGATAAGAGACATAAGTCAAATAAATGTCGTTTAAAATGAACGCATGGGGCAGAGCAAAATTGGGCGTAGATTCATATTCATGTTCGTGATGATGATGATGATGATGATGATGATGTTTCTCTCTCCACAGCAGGCCTCCCAGTGGGTATAGCTGCCCTGGTTCTTGCTCTCCTCTGCTTGCTTCTGCTGTTTGCTTTCCCCCTGTTAGCCGTGTTTTTCAGGAGGAAGCAGAGCAAGCCAGAGAATGCAGCTCACAAACACCTTTCCAATGTCTCCTCTGCCAAAGGTGAGACACGCCCAAAACGCCTTCCTGATGCACAAACTGTGTCAAAGACCTTACCGCAAAACCAACAACCTCATTTGCTCAGGGGTCTCAGGAGTCACATGTGAACTTTGACCTTTAGGTCAAATAGTTTCCTAACCCTCATACTACAGTGTCCCCTGACAGGGGTAGGGTTAGGGACACACAAAAATGTATGGTACATTCTGATGATTTTTTAAAAATATTTTGTGCTCAATGTATTGCCCCACCTACCCCCCCACACTGGAGAGAACACGTTACAAAAAACATTCTGATATTTAGTGGAGGTAGGCTGAAACTGAATGTATGTTTCTCTCCCACTTTCTTTCTCCTTTTCCCTCTTCCTCTCTCTCTCAATCTCCCTCTCTTCCTCCCTCTCTTCCTCTTTTTCTCTCACACCCTGTTTTCAAGGCCCTGGAGTGGAGCTGAAGTAAGTACACAGTGAGAGAGTCTATACAAGTGTGTGTGTGTGTGTGTGCGTCTGCCTGTCTGCACATGTGTATTTGTCTGACTTTGCCTCAGTATACATAGGCTTTAATCCCTGCACTTCAACTGTTTTATTCCAGTTATATTTTTTGAACAATATTAACAGAACTTCCAACACTGGTGCACTTTGTTATTGTCCTCCATGTGCCGTTTGTGTCTGTGTGGATGTTTTAATGCATCCGCTGTCCCGTTTGTTGTGCTTTTACTCCGCGATGATGCTGTTAAGTCTGTTTACCCATTAGGGAATGCAGTTTTATAATTTAATCTAATCTAATCTCATACGATCGCTGGAAAAACCATATGTGTATAATTTCCCATCTCCAGGGGGGGCTCCCAGCCAATCAATGATGACGTTTACATGAACTATGATTCGTCGGGTAGCGCTTACACGGACCTGAACAAGGACGGGATGACGGACAACGCCTATGATTGTCTTTCCTGAAAGGGTCCAATCAGACAACGCCTATGGCTGCCCATCACGAGACGGACCAATGAAGAATCAGAAACCCCACCCTGTTTCCTCCAATCCGCTGAGAGGAAACCAAACCACCTACTGCCCACCCAGTGAAATTCCTCTGTTTTTAATTTAGTTTGAGTTAGTTTTGAGTTTGAGTCCAATAGGGATCATGTGTACTCTATCTGAGTAAAAGGCACTCTGTAATCGATGGCTTGACTCTGTTTAACTGCATGAGTATCCAGTCTTGTCTGAAGAGGACCAGTGTGGGTCTGATCTTTTGTTCTGTCCATGCACTAAAATACCTGATTCAGCCAATAAAAGGCCCATCATCGTCAGTGAAGAGGTGGATTAGTTTAAACACGGGCAGAGCTAAAGCTTGCATATACTCGGGCCCTTCTCAGATTACACTGGAGACACTTGTTCTATTGTGTGATGTCTCAATCTGGCAACCTGGGTCCCATTACACCCTGCACAGAAGCACTGGTTTTAGGGGGATTCCTTAAGGGTTGCTCAGCCCTGCGAGTTCAACGTCTCTAAATAAACACAGTCCAAAAAGGCATGTTCTCAGTGTGTTACTTCGCCTTTCACAGTTCCAAATTCACATACCTTGCGAGTTGCCACACTATCTCGCTCTCTCTCTCTCTCTCTCTCTCTCTCTCTCATTCACTCCCAGGCTATTTAGGTATTTCTGAGTAATAGCCATTTCCTTCTTCTGTTTACTCACACAGCACTTCATGGATCCTCAGGGTTCACAGGGCAATGTAAAATAGAAGCAATGAGTTTAGCTTATCTGGGAATGATTAGCTTGCTATTGCTAATGTATTAGTATACAAGACAAGAAAGAGTGCAAAATAACGTTTTCTCCACTCGTGATTCTCCATGCTCATGCATGAGGCTTGTTAGGACATTAAATATTAATGAAACTGATGAAAAGACAACAATGTGGACTCAAAAACAAACACGCTCTATCATGTCAGACAAAGATCATCTGCGCAAAGATTTGATGCACTTGCATTTCAAAAGTTCACACCCACAGACTTAACTGTATGCACCCACACACACACTCACACACACACACACACACACACACACACACACACACACACACACACACACACACACACACACACACACACACACACACACACACACACACACACACACACACACACACACACACACACACACACACACACACACACACACACACACACACACACACACACACACACACACACACACACACACACACACACACACACACACACACACACACACACACACACACTCACACACACACACACACACACACACACACACACACACACACACACACACACACACACACACACACACTCACTCACACACTCACTCACTCACTCACACACTCACTCACTCACAAACTCACACACACATGTACAGTAAAATAGAACACACACATTATCTCCCTCACTCTCATTCTCATGAACGCTTGTCTAATGCTGATCAGCCAAGCCTTAACTGCCATGATATAGAGCATGAATAAAAACATGCAGTGACATTTATGAAAAAAATGTAATAATATATATAGTGAATGCTGAGGAACTGTGAAGGACAACTACCTCATACCGTTTCCTCTTTAGCACTTTGAGTGCGGGTGCGATTCTGTCATGGGAAAACTCACAGTGATGACAGCCACATCATCGGTCTAGGTCATGGTTGTGATGAAAAGAGAACTCACGCACTCAGAAAGTACTCCAGAGCAAAGCTGCAGCGCCCGAGGATGCCACGGGTTCAAGTCCACCTCATCCTGTCCGTCATCCTACCAATCATGCAAGGTACCTTCGCTCTGTCTCCTTACCTTCACAGATATTCGCCCAGTTACATGCTTTTTTATTCTTTAGGCAACCTGTTCGACACACCCTGCAGTGCCAATACAGTCCATGCACGTCTTTGTTTTGATTGGTCAGAATTGTGGCTGTTTGCTACATCTTGCACTGTGGTGAAGAACAATTTTTTTCCAGCTTCTTTCCAACAGGCTTTTTTGTAACTTAAAATGTTGACATTATTTTTTCCTCATTTGTCAGTTTTGACTATATGATATACAATGGAATGCACATTTTGAAACAAATTTGATACCTTCCTGAATTTGGCAATCACTGTTTGGTGAGTTCATCGATCATGAATATTAACTGGCCAGTTTTTATTCTTGGAGAGGTAAAGCTTAAGGACCTAATTTAGACCTGCGCTTAAGTGCTTTTCCGCGTAACATCATTGTGAGAATGGGAGACTTACGCGGAAAATGCACTTAAGCGCAGGTCTTAATTCGGCCCTAAGAGCTTATTTTTTATTTCTGTTAATTAATTATTTCTTTAGTAAACTAAAATAATTTTTTAAAAATCAATAAGCTGATCTAAAATAATATATTTACATGACACCTATTTTGATCAAATGAGTTAATGTAATGTATTAAGGCAACAAGGTGACTTTAATTTTTCAGTCGAAGCAAATTTTTTTGCTAGAAAATTGCGCAGCTGCTGGAGAGTTGAGCCAAAAGTTTATTTAAAGAAAGCGTGCAGAGGGTGCTTGGCATGACAAATTATTTCGCTGTTGTTCTGTCAGGCACAATTTCAGCTTCGTCAAAGAACGGCTGTTTAGCCTACACGCTGCGCCTTTGTTCATTATCCAAGCCTCTCTCCGGTCAGTTTCGCTCGCAATCGGGGATTAATACTCAGTTCAGCCAACCCTAATCAGGCCCAATATAAAACCACCCGAAATGGTAGGTCTGCATCACAACCTATTTCTCCAGCCACCTGAAGAAGTAATTGTTTCCATCACGGTGCTGTTACGGAGCACGGTAATCACTGAAAGGCCTCAAATCAATGTTCATATCCCAATATAACCTGCTACGGTTACTGCAAACTGCTACCGAATGCCCAACCTTCGACCTGAAGAATAAGAGAGCAGAGAGTTGTGGAGATCACGTTATACCAGTCTCCGGGTGGCTCAGTGGAAAAAAAAACGGACTGAAATGAACTGTAGAATCTAGAACTGCTGGCAGGTAAGAGTGAAAAGCGTATCGTTGTCATTCATACATTAATTTTAGTGCAAAAAATATATTCAAAGTGAATGCATTGTTTCGTTTGATGATTTGATATTTAAAGGAAAATTATTAACTTTGGAAATATTGTATTTTTCACAAGGTCAGGAATATTAAAGCCTGCTAAACCAGACTGTTATAGAACAGAAACATACGGACACAGCTTGAATTCATTGATTTGCTGTCTTAAACCTTTGAAAGTGATAATACAAAATTTGTGGTCATTATTTGACTTTTTTTTTTGGTGTGATAGCAGCAGATGTAGTACTCTCTGCTCATATCACACGTGACTCCGCCTCAACACCTCTTGTACTCACACTCGCCTCCGGAAATGTTCGCGGCTCCAAGGCACGCGTATCATTATATGGGGAGGAGCAGAGGGCAGGCAGTAGCAATTCCATAAAGTATGCGGAAATCGTTGCCATAACTAAAAAAAAAAAAAAAAATCGGCAGCTTGTAAAAACTACTGTTAATACATTGTCCATAGATAAACCCGTTAATGCGCAACATTTTTGATTTCATTTGGAATTTTATAATTTTATATACATTACCCCAAGCTACTACAATTACAGGCATCGCTCGCTTTCTTTCATGACAGCCCCTAACCGCCCTACCCACCCAACTCCCGCCAGGCCACCTTCTACCCCATGCCTGCTGGAAGTGACACCCCAGGCTAATGATAACAGACATGTGCACCTCTCAACTAAAGTTACAAACATCAGGGATACAAACAAACCTAGACACAGTCTACATAGGAATGTTTTTTTTTTTAATTACATTGATCTTCATTTTCTACAAGTTAATTTTTTCTAACAAAGATGAGACAAAGAATAACCCCAAAGATCCCTTTGAAAGTGTTGAGGAGCATCTCCATTCCCTTCTAGATTCTTCCAGAGCATCAGCGGCCGACATGCAGTACGTTGTGGGGATCAAAGGCCGCTCGGTCATTTTGCCGTGCTTCGCCAGCTACAAGGACAGGCCCTACAACATCAGCGACTGCTGGTACTACGAAAACATGCCAATCTACTGCTTTAGCTCCTCGGCCAGTTCCAACCGGTTCTCACCGCGCATCAGTCTGCTGGAGAGCAACAACATCAACCTGTCTGAGCTGAGCATGGAGGATGCTGGCACCTTCACCTGCCAGAGGAGCGGCTCACAATGGGGGCAGCTCAAGCTGTCCGTCACAGGCGGTGAGTGCACAAGAATTTCAGGGTTACGGACTGACCAGTCAACTGAACTGAGAAAAATAAAAGGTAAAACAGAACAAAAAAACATTAGTAGGATATGCAACTGCTTCTCAATACTATTTGTTTAGTTCTTATATACCCTAAGAGCAAAATGTATTTTTCCAAGAGGTAACTGACATTAAATACTAAATTTCTAAGACAGTCATTAATTACCACAAAATTATTAAAATGACAGCACCATGCAGAGCATTGAGACAGTTGTCTTCAAAAATGTTTTCAGACAACGATACAAGTCTGAAATTTGACATGACAGTTAAAGTATGAGAAACTAGACCATAAGTCGAGTTTCTGACTCCCTCCTGTAACAGCTTCCCACTGGCTGTGAGCTGTGCTTTTTGTGTGGTTACAGATGTGGTGTCGCTATCTGGGATGGGAAAGTTACAGAGCAAATGAGGTGGAATTACTTCTCCAAATAACTGGTCATGCATCACTGCTGTCTGCTTTACATTACAGTCATTTAGCCAACACTTTTTTATCCAAAGCAACTTACACTTTATTGGGCTAACCAAGGGCCAATCACCCCTGGGAGCAATGTGGGGTTAAGGGCCTTACTCAAGGGCCCAGCAGCAGTGGTGTTCTTGCTGTGGCTAGACAGGGGTTTGAACCACCAATCTCAGGGGTCCCAGTCATGTACCTTAGCCACTAGACTATAGGCCCTGCTCATGAGTCTTCCTCTAGGGTAAAAACAGGAAGTAAATTCAACAGTAACATTTGACATATTTATGCAACTGCACACATTACAACATACTGTCTACTCAACGCACTAGTTCATGAGAATACGTCTCAAGTGGGATATCATATCCAGTAAATCTACATATGACATGTATGTAATACACAATAAATATGATGCAAATGCCAGATGTATTCAATTATCTCATTAATTAATTTATCGAATTAAAAAAAAACGTTGCTTCCTCACAGAAGAACAGTCTAATTTTTACATGACCTTTTTGGAAAGGTTTTGGACACACCTTATAATGAACTGGTCTCAGAGCCATAGAATATTCACAGGAACCTCGTGACAAAGAATATCAAACTCAAACGTGGCAAGAAGGAAGATGCAAGTTTTTTTTCAATAGACTAATGATATTTACATATATTACAATTTTTTGGGCCGAACACGTGTGTCAAACTATATCGGGACTACAAAGATGCCCAACAGACAGGGCAATCGAGAGAGAATAAGGGCATCCTTACCTGAGACTAACTTGAAAAAATCTGTCCACCAGTTACCCAGGTAAGGTTCCCTGGATGCACTCCTTTGCGGGAGGCACAGGGGTACCCCTCGGACCCATTTTGGGAACCCATGCACTGTACTGACCTTGCCCGGTCTATGTTCTTCTCCTCCAGTCGCAGTGTCCAGACCTACAATCACCAGGGTCCCAGACAGGGAAATCATTAACTATGGGACAAGCATCACCTTCACCTGCGAATCACAGGAAGGCTCCTGGCCTATTGAGTACACCTGGTCCCGCCTGGACCCCGAAACAGGGCACTATGTGAGTGTGGGGCACACTGGCAAAACCTTGTCCTTCTCCCAGGTTGAGGTGGGCCATTCAGGGCTATACAGGTGCACTGCGTCCAACAAGGTGGAGGGAAAAACCCGGAGCAACAGTACCGACATACTACTCACAGTGCAGAGTAAGCCGTCACTTCAGTGCCTGTTCTTCACTGTCTTACCATGCTATCTTTCTTCTCTTCTCTCTTCTATCTTTTCTGTCTTGCTCCCACTATCTCCCCTTCACTCCCTCCCCTACTCTCTTTCTCTTCCTCTCTCTGTTCCCCAATTCCTCCTTCTCTTTCTCTCCTGGAACACCTCAAACTGCAGCACATTGATGATGCTGTGCTATGCTACACATTAGCTCAAGCTGTTACATACTGGGCATGCAAAGCAATTCTACAGAGCAGTTTAACCTGTGACACATTGGGAATGCTATGCTGTGCTATACATTAACCCAAGCTGCTACACATTAGCCCAAGCTACTACAATTTGGTAATACAATGCCATACTGTGCTATACATTACCCCAAGCTGCTACACATTGTGAATACTATGCTATGCTATACATAAGCTCTAACTAGTGCACACTGGGAATGCTATGCTATACATTAGCTCAAACCGCTAACTGCTACACATTGGGAAAGCTATGCTATGCATTAGCCCAAGCTACTGCACACTGGGAATGCTATGCTATTCTACACATTAGCTCAAACCGCTAACTGCTACACAATGGGAATGCTATGCTATGCATTAGCCCAAGCTACTGCACACTGGGAATGCTATGCTATTCTACACATTAGCTCAAACCGCTAACTGCTACACAATGGGAATGCTATGCTATGCATTAGCCCAAGCTACTGCACACTAGGAATGCTATGCTATGCTACATGTTATCTCAGACATGGCTCTCACTCAGTGGCCCCTGCCCTTGCTCGTGCCCTACCTGCCTTCAGGTCCAATAAGGGGCATCTCGCTCACCATGGAGCCTTGGCAGTTCTTCTCCTTCGAGGGCCAGCCCCTGGAGCTCCGGTGCCAGGTTGAGGCGGGCTCTGAGCCTATCACCTGGACCTGGTTCAGGGTGCCTGTGTGGGACGGGGACAAGCAGGCCAACCACACCCATGAGGTGGGGCACGAGAGGGACCTGAGGCTGGGGAAGGTGGCGCAGAGTGGCCGGTACTCGTGTCGAGCCCAAAACCGCTTTGACGGGCACGACGTCACCCTGAACAGCAAAACAGTCACCGTTCACATCATCCCCAATCCCAGTAAGAGCCAGCAGTTCCTTTGTTTTCTTCCCACTCTTCTATATCTTTTTTTTGCCTTTTGTCCATTTGCATTTTGTTTTACCTAATTCACCTCAGAAGTTCCCCAGGTTTTGTAATAAAGGCAATTTAATGTTAAGTATTCTTTATGCAGATTGAATGTTTGTTATACATTTTTTGCACAGTGTGTATGAGATTACTGCTGAATGTTTGCTGCCCTCTAGTGGTGAATTTGATGACACAGGACACGGCTAATTTGTGAGGACTCCTCTCCAGACATTAACGGTGTCAAAGTGTTCTACTGACAAAGCTTACACTGAAAAGGAGTGCCAATGTTTGAAAATGAATCTCTGAAGGAAGCACCTCTCCTGTTCTACCTCTTTCTTCAGTCCTGTCCTCTGTCTCTCGGTGTGTTTGTAGGCCTGTCCTGAGCTCTCTCTCTCTCTCTCTCTCTCTCAGACACACCCCCTCTGTCCTGGGTATCTCTGGTGGTAGGAATGTGTGCCCTGCTGGCCGTCATCTTTCTGTACTGCCAGATGCACGTCCGTAAGAACTACACATGCACGCTGGAGGGAGCGGCAACTCAACAGAGGGGTTAGAGCTAAACATACACATACAAACACATACACAAACACACGCACACACACTCACACATACACACACATACACACACACACACACATACAAACACATACACACACACTCACACATACATACATACATACACACACATTCACACACACATACAAACGCAATGAAACAGAGAGGTTAGAGGTAAACACATACACCTAGCTGAACAGAGAGGTTATACCACAGACAGGTTTAGGTTCAACACACAAGTACACAGACACATGCATATACCCCTGCCCCACACACACACACACACACACTCACACACACACACACACACACACACAACAAACAAACACATGCACAACACACAAGTGTAACTGTGCAACTGTTGTTTTTACTCTGACTCAGAGAAACAGGAGCTCAGGACCATGAAAAACCAGGACTGCTTAAAGACGCAGCCTCAGCGGTGAGTTTTTATGCTTGTCTGACCCCTCCCTCATCTGCTTATGGCTGGAGGTCCACACTGGTGAGGAAATTGTATAAGGAATGAGCATGTTATGAGCCCACTTTGACTCATCCTGACATTTCGAAACCTGTCTTTCACATCCTGCAGGTTCGATAATGTCTTGTGCAATGGCCCAAGTCTGATAAAACTGAGCGTGGTGGCCATAGAAGTTGACTTTCTGACTTCCTCCTAAGGCAATCTTCCCACGTGCGACCACGCACGTTCTTAGAAGTACCACAAATGTGAAGTGACTATGCTGTTTGCAAAATTACTGAGCATGTTTCATATCAATTCCACAAACTCTTATCACCAATCTCTGCCTCAGTTGTTGCACATTTAGAACCCTGCTAGTTTAATCAGTTATAAAGTGCTTGGCATATTGTACATATTAAGTAGAACAAAAAAGAAAGTGACAGTACCAACTGATCAAACTAAAAGTGAACATGTAAAATGGTGTCCTCATGACATGCATATCTATTTCTGATACAGTTTGACTTAGGGAAATAAATCATCAGTGAGGCCTGAAGGGTTCTGTTATAAAGAGCCAAACTCACACTGCTCAAACTCTCAGCTCAATAAAATAAGACATATGTCACCGAGTCATTGTTGTCATGTTTTAGCCACTAGGGGGCGACATTTCACTACTGGTTCATACTGCAGTTCCTTTGAGCCACATGATTGGAGAATTTTTTTTGTGTGTGCGCATGTGTTTGCTTGTGTACGTTCATGTGCGTTCATGTGTGAACACGTGTTTGCGTGTGTGTGTTTTTCCCTTCTTCAGCCGAGCATCGGAGGCCAACAGATACGAGTCGACCGTCAGACAGGACGCGTTTTACTGCCCGCTTTCGCAGGACCAGCACAGGGATGAAGACGTGTACGACGACCTCACCTAATTTCCACGTCTTCAGGAGCTCACAGGCACATCTGTAGACGTGCAGTCACTAGATGGGAAGCAATATTCTTTCAGACCCATTTTCTCCTTAATGATTCCGACAGCGCAAAATCCATGTCAGGGGTTTTCTCAAAAGGCTAAGACCTACCTAGATTTTAGTTCTAGTTTTATGATAGCCTGCTGTTTCGCAAACGAATTGCTCAAGTACGTCGCAGAGGAAATTTGTCACATCGAAGCAGAGAGTATTTCCACACCTTCCCAGTGAATCCCCCCCCCACGCCGCCATGAATTTCTCATGACCAATCCTTCCCTTCTTCTCCTACTTCCTCTTTTGTAATTGCTCATTTCCCCGCCATTTCAGGAACATATAGTCCTGTTTTTTTTTTTTTTTTTTTTTTTTTAGGCATACACTATGGAAGTTATAAAAAAAATCAAAAGGTTGCGAAAAGCACTCTGGCTAAAAATATGTAATCATATCAAGCTAAAACCATGACATTTCAACCATTTTCTTCATCTGAAAATTTTGCCGTACCCCTCTACAGCATTGTGACTTATTTTGCTGACTTTATTGTGCAACCTTTTTATGTAGCAAATTGACTTTGCGTTGTTATATTACAGACACCGCCAGAGATGCACGGTGTAAAATACTGAATACTTTGCTTTTGGGATGGAAAGTTACTCTTAAATCACATAGTTTTGAATCTACACCAGTGGTAGACATGGCAGAACAGAGAACATGTCATGATGTGTTTGCCCTGTGGTACATGCATATGTTCATTTAAAGCACGCCAGCTGCTGTAAATATGTCAATTAAAAACTTAGTTAATTTTAAAAGTGTTCCATCTTTTGTATGTTTTCTAAGAGAAATTGATTAGCTTCTCAGTAAAAGTAATGTTTTTACTACATTTAAGGCCGTTAGCAGACAGCCTTGTCTAAACTTGTTCACTTCCTTTATTACACACGTTCCACAATATTTTTAACATTCACTTACATTTCGTGTATTACAGGAACTAATCCAGTCACAAGACATTTTGTTTTCATTTATTATTATTTTTTTTTATTTGGTAGATTTGTATAAACATTTATGAACATACTCCTGAATTTCTAAATAAAACATGTTTGAAAACGAAGTTTTCTCCAGATCTCTCTCACTTCTTCTGCAACACCGTCAGTGGGGTTATGGCACTGGTCAGAGCAGGGAGAGGCGCATTGCCAGGCTTGATGAAACAGGCCGTAGATTGACTGAAATTTAATGAAATCACTTTCCATTGTGATGCGTGAGAGTGTCTGCAGATATACTGATATTCGGGACTCAAACGTGGATTCCAAGAGACAGTGTGATACCGTGTGATTTAGCAGGAGGTACGTTAAGGTACGTCCAGTTACTATTAGGTCGTGAAGTTTAATCAATTACGGCGTCGAAGTAAAACGAATACTGGCGAGGTAAGCCGAGACAGAACCTTGTCTCGAGCTTGTCAGACCAGGACCTGGTTTTCTGGTTTTTCTTCACACATTAAAATCAACACCTGATCCAGGATACCTAGGCAAAGTAATTACCTGTTATGTAAAACGATCACTTCTCCGCAAAGACCTATGGAATGTACCACAAAGCTGGTTTACCAAGTCACCTAGCCAATTTAGGGCAGTCAGTCACTGTTATTGTGATATCTTTTGTTAAATAATTTAGGAGTGGTTAGTAGAAAAGCTTAATGCTTTGCAGAACGTTTCCCAAAGTTAGCTGAACAACTTCGTGGACTACCACCCAGAGGATCCTGTTGCAGAAATAGAGCTTGCTTCTGGCTGATGACAGTGTTTAGCAAGCTATCGCACTACCTACCCACATATTTCTGAGATGCCAAAGTTGTAGGCCTCTTTCCGGTATCTCTGTCATCATTTTAGAAATCAACAACGTTATAATTCTGAACAGGGCAAATTCTTTCCAAAGGAAGTTAACATCGGCCGTGCAGAAATGACAACATGACGAGTGTCCTCATTTAACACGAGTCACTGGAATGGCGATGGTTACGGGGCTGCACAGGTTACATACAAACTGACTGAACTTTGAGATGAACAGGAATGAACCTTGGCCTGACCGCATCCCCCAGAAATGGAATGTGAGCCATGAATACGGTTCTGTTTCTACACCCAGACCAAACTGCTGCTCTTGATTGGAATTGGTTTGCGTAATACAAGACAAGGAAATGCCGCTAAATCGTCAATGGGCGGTAAGCCGACAATGTCTCACATGAAGAACTCACGATCTGAGCCGAGTAGGTTTAATTCCATTATTTATTTATTAAATAGATAAATCAGAATCAGTAACAGCACTTTTAAAAGCAAGAAAAACACATCTCAAATACAAACTTAATACAATCCTACAAACACAAACGTAGCACTTGTTATGAGCGCTACAACTGGAATGCAGGTTCTATCACTGACCAGTTTTTCTGCATCATCTCATAACATCGGTGAGCTAACACGTCTGTTTGAAGTGAACACTTTGAAGGTCACAACAATCATTCATTTGTTCTTGTAGCATCTCCCCGCTGCCAAGATTTTTACCATAAAAAATGTGTTTTAAAAATATTATAATACAGACAACAGTTCAGATAGCCTTTAGCATGCACAAGTAATGTGCAAACAATCAAATTCAAAAGTTAATGCCCCTTTGGCAGTCATAATGTACAAATAGCAAACACTTCATTTTTCATGGCTGATTACAGCTTATTATCAACTGTATTGCTTGTAAAACAGTCATGGATGTAGGCCTACATAGTCTAAGTTTTATTTTTGTCACAAGACATGGCTGCTGTCTTTCTTGCCTGCTCCTTTTTGTAGCTGAAGCTCGTGGGTGTATGTTTGGAGACTTCAGGTTTGTATACGGAGCCTGTAGGTTTGCATTAACTGACCGATAGTTCGTATCTTGAGACTGAATTATGAATTTGGAAACATGAGATTCGCAGTAGATGAAGCTGTAGATTTGTGTTTGCAGTTTTGAATTTCATAGACTGCATTTTCCCACCAATTTCTCATTCGCTTCTCCCTTTCTTCTGCTTTCTGAAGTGACGCAACATCAGAATCCAATTGCCTGACCAGAACACGCACCCAGCACACGGCCTTCAAACTCACACAAAACATCACGGGAATTCTATACTGGAAATAATCCCATAAGGTGCAAAATCTAAATAAATAAACACAGTGCTGTGTCAAAGGTCTGTTAACCTCTTTGCAATGCCTTATTTTCCTATTTCAGACTAAAACCCTATTAGACATTTTGGAAGTCTTAGTAATAAAGGCTAAATTATTTACATGAAAACAGGATAAATAACACATTTAAAAAAGGGTCAGCACCTTATCTCAACATTTCCTATAGTATCTCTCGCTGGAGGGAAGGATGTGGAAGGGTTTTCTCATATGGTACAGTCAGTACACTATCGTATCCATACAGATATTTTTATCTTGGGATTTTTGAACTTCTCAGAAACTCCATTTATAGTATAGCTTTAGCTCTGTGATATCTGTGGGCGTATGCGTGTGCACAACTCGCTGTACAAGTCCCTCCACAACATTTGAATAGATCTGGAAGATATATATTTTTACCGGAAGGTCTTAGAGGACTGCCGCTTTACCCTGCTGTGAGTCAAAGCTCAGCCAAACGTGGGTCGCACAGACAAACCAGTAAGTGATATAAGTAAGAGAACCTGAACATGCTATTAATCTTCTTATATTAACGAGTTGACATAAATGTACTTGTTAATATAACAAATATAACTCATATAAATTATTTACATCAGTCAGTACTGCTCAAGGAGGTGCCACCAGCATGTACAGAATGTACAGGTTCACTTACTTGTTCGCACACAGTGATATTTAATGTTGGTGTTGCATTACTTTGTCAAATAAATAATCCAAGCACATCCAATATCTACCTATCTACCTCTCTCTCTCTCTCTCTCTCTCTCTCTCTCTCTTCCTACCAGGAGGGAAATGTATTTTTTTAGCAGAGAAAGAGAGGCAGCGCAACCTTTTTCAGCAAAGCTTCTTTGCCCATTTAGAAAAGCGGTCTATAAGTGAAAAGCATTATCATTATGATTTAGTTTCGCATACATAAAAATAATCATGCTAATTTATAGTTTATCAGGAGTGTTCCCCTCCCCTCCCCTCCCCTCCCATGTGTGTCTTGAATTGCATCTTCTCTCTGCTTTGGTTTGGAATTCTGCATCATCTGCGCTTCTGATTTATATTTGTTTGGACAAATTAGTTGGTTATTGCCAAGACAAACCATATTTGAATACACTATTCATGTATCCTAAATGGACATTATGAACTTCAATAAATATGACAAGTATAAACACAAAACTGCTTCATCAACAAGATCTTCTTATAAGTAACAGATACGCTGACAAAATAATCTTATTTAATGCAGCTTTACTAACAACGGCTGATAAACTGATAAATGATAATAACAAATATTTCAGTTGAAAATATACAAAAATACATTCCAAAAGGAGCTCACAAGCTCTCAAAAGTCACTGTGCATAAAAGACAGAGCCTTTCAGGGTGTCTGGATCTCAGGTGTACCCGTCAGGGCGCATACATTAAATCAGGGAACACGGGGCATGTATCCACATGTAAGGCATGTGGTTAGGCTTCATAAGAGGAGAGATACAACACAGGCAAGAACATGGTCTGATGATTGTGCTTTTGCGCAACTTCCTTTGACCCACGCGATGTTGCCTCCTTAAACAATGTGAAAAACGGACACTTCTGCCCGGAGACACAGTCACTCTGTTCTGTGGCTCTGGGGGGGGGACTGTCCACCTCATCGTTGCAGATAGGCCTGTCTCTGAAAGCATCAGGTGACACGTCTGGGCAGAGTGACTTTTGAGACCACTTCTAAAGACAGAAAATAAGCCTTGCTGAACAGGCATGTGCAAAACCCGTCAGTGCCATCGATGATGTCCAGAGCTCCATTAGATTAAGCTACAGCCTTTTAGCACATGCTCTTATGTAGAAACGACGGTGGATCATATGACATAATATGCCATACAACTGCACGTCAACCAGTGTCAACCAGTCTCTCCTGTTTCCAGTGATTATTTATCCGGGTTTAATTAATCATGAGAAATACTTCAGTCTTTTAGCCTCCAGTGAAATTCCTGCAGAATAAGGCCAATTTTCACCCAATTGCCAAATGTGCACAGCAAAATATATACATATATTTATTTCATACAACTTTACATTTTGGTTAGTTAATGGAAGCATTACATGATCCCTGAGACAGTGAACTGAAAGCGTGTTGAAGTTCACTGGCATGCCATGCAGGTGTGGCGATCACTGCTGTCCTGGACAACTGAATCTGCTCCTGGACTTCATCGCAACTATTTAACTGCTTCAACATTTAAATTATTCACAGGCTGTTTTAGTCATTTAATTTTCATATCACACCATTTTGATACTTCAGAATGACGCTTGAGTGCAACGCTGGGGGTCTGTGGGCATGCGATGTCCACGTGGCCTCGCTGTGGTTTGCACAACTCGGTGTGAGACCCCATAATAAGAGATTACTGCGTGGCGGGTCACTTCAGGAAACACAGCACAACTTCCACCCTACAACACAAATGTCGCAACATGCATCTGACCTGCACGCCTATTGTGACGAAAAACCCGAACCCCACGTTCACATGGCAAGCTTTTCCTTCGACGCAATTCAAACGCAAATCAGTCGTTTTCAAGTACTGATGGGTGATGCATAGCAGACAAAAAAAAAAAAACACCACACACGAGATAAGTTCAATACTCTTCTTGCAGACCAGGACTTGGGCGGATGGACAGGGATATAAAAGCACACAAATGTCGGTGGGAATAGTGGTTGGAGTGCCCATACCTAGACCTATGATCTACCCCTTTTGCGCTGGTTGGTCGCCTATGAGTCGGACGTGGTTATGGTGGCCCAGGGAGAGGTTGGTGCTGGCGGTCTGGCTGGTGCAGCTCTTTCCCCTGCGCAGCCCCCGGAGGTGGGAGGCCACGTAGCGGCGGAACTTCCTGGTGGCGAAGCAGTACACCACTGGGTCCAAGAGGCAGTTTAGGCCCATCAGCATCAGTGTGATCTGGTGGGCGTCGTTCAGCTGCTGCCGAGTCTCCTTCCCCCAGCCGTTGTCCAATCCCAGCACGACGTAGGCCCAGGGGCCCTGCACCACGTGGTGGGGGAGGAAGCAGATGATGAACACGCCCACCACCAAGCACACCATCCAGAGAGCATGCTTCTTCAGCCCCCAGCGCTGCCTGCCCGCCTGCTTCAGCTTCTGTGACATCAGAGCCCGGCCAATCAGCACATTGCACACCACCACCAGCAGGAAGACCAGGAGAAACAGGGCCAGAATGAGGAAGTGCGTGATAACCACTGTCCACTTGGTCTCGTTGGACTTATCGTGGTAGCCCTCGAAGCAGCGGATGGTGTTATTTTCTTTGTTTGTTCCTGGGACAACCAGGTAATATGTGGACATGGATAGCGTTGCCACCCAGATCGCCATAGAGACCAAGATTCCACGCCGGCGGTGGTTGGACGAGGCGGCATCCAGCGGCTTGGTGACCGCCCAGTAGCGGTTGAAGCTGATGACGGCCAGGAAGAGGATTGAGCAGTAGGTGTTGATGAAGAACATGGTGCCCGTTATCCGGCACAGGGCTTCGGAGAAGCGCCAGTGCCCGCGCTCATTGTAGTAGCTTATCCACAGCGGCAGCACGCACACAAACAGCAGGTCGGCCACCGTCAGGTTCGTCATGTAGATGCGGATCTCGTTCATGGCCTTGGCCTCACGGATCCGTCGCAGAACGATCAGCGCCCCCAGGTTGGCTATCAGGCCCAAGGCAAACACCAGGCTGTAGAAGACGGGGAAGACGGTGTACCTGAACTCAGAGTCCAGGAATGCATCTGTCAAGTTGTTCTCCTGAGGGAACAGAGACCAACACTGTGAGTGAGTACCCACTGGGTAAAAGTACACAATGATTTATTTTTTCATTTAATGTAATAAACACTTAACTGAGAGACTTCTGACTGAGAGATTTTGGGGTCCTGCTAGAATATGTTGCTATCAATTGCAGCCAGTTTCTGTTCAAGTACATGCCCCATAGACGGGCTGCAAACCCATTGACAGACCCAGTTACAAACTTTCTGTTCCCTGTATAATCTTAAGAATACGTATACAATTTATATTACTTAAATGTTCAAAGTCTTTAAAAAACAAAATGAAATGTTTGACAAGCTTGAATGCTTGCGCAATGCACTAAAATCATCTCTGTTGTATTGGTATAAAAAAGGAAAAGCAATCATTGCAACTGACTTTACTGTGGGACAGTGTTATTGTTTGAATGCTCCTTAAGTCACCCTTACTTCATTGAACAAACTGTGTTGGTGTGATCAGCATCTGCCTGACATCTGGCTACACTTCTGCTAAGAGAGCATATGTTTGTCTAGAGAGAAGCGCTGGTGGAAACATCAAATTATCACTAACTCCCTTGAGAAATACAGTTAGCTGGGCACTATCGCAGATATCATCACTCCAATCATAAACACGAGATGTTGTAGCTTCTTCAGAGAGCTGATCATAGATGTAATCGAAGGCCTCAGTGATCTGTTGAGACAGAGTTTGTGGACAAACTGACGTTAGAAAACAAGCCTATTTTTCTCTAGGCAGACGATTTGCCCCCCCCCCCCCCTTGAAGAAGGCACCCCCTCCCTCCCTTCCTCCCCATGAAGAATACTGAGCAACAAGAGAAGCAAGAACGCTGTCTGGATCGCTGGCTAAGTGGACTAACCAGACTTATATCAGCCATTTAAAGAAGATAAGCACCTTTTAAGGTAGCTTCTTACATTACAGTGTAGGCATTTAGCCAACAGTTCACCTATTACACACGACTCGTTCCTAGAGCAGGATATTTCCTGAAGCGGTTTAGCTGAAGTACTTCACTAGCAATGTCTCACCTGAGAACTGAATCCGTAACAAGACCATAACCATTACAAGACCAACCTCTGAGTTACGAGACCAACCATTATACTGCGCATAGCAGGAATTCTTCACAAGTTACAATGTGACATGTTTTTTTTATTGTTCAAAACGATAGTCTGGTAGAGTCTTCTAAGTCTGGTAAATCTTCTGCCCTTGGAAAATTTACTGGGTAACCTCACTCAGGATCATGTGATGCTCCACCAATCAAACTCCAATTGTGCGCTCACATGGTTGCCACCAGCAAATGACACGCCTGCTATCACACATAGTCAAATTTCAAGTTGCTAGCTGCCCCGTTTCCATGGCACTGCTTATCGGTGTGAAGCAGAGGCCAGCCACCGCATCTCTGTTACTCAACACCTCCTCCCTCCCTTTGTAAATGTCCGGCTAGTTTTGGTCATCTTTTCACAAGTCACATAATTTGCAAAAAAAAACCAGTATCAGATTCTGCTGTAGCTTTCTGGAATCTGTTCTGCCGTGCAGATGGACCTCACAGTCTTTGGTCTACCTGGTACCTGGCATACCTGACTGTTGTGTGCTTCGGTGGTATAGCGGCATTTGAGATTACGATCCAAAAAAACAAGCAAGAGGCATTTCCGTTTGAATCAATAA
Organism: Albula glossodonta; assembly: GCA_019788955.1. Taxonomy (NCBI): domain Eukaryota; kingdom Metazoa; phylum Chordata; class Actinopteri; order Albuliformes; family Albulidae; genus Albula; species Albula glossodonta. The sequence goes on from JAFBMS010000337.1 coordinate 87,259, forward strand.
AAAGGTTGGTGAATGCCTCTCCATTGTTCTTGATATTGTCTATGCTCCAGGTCAGTTTTTCCTGTAGGTTGGGAGAACTGGCTATTTTCTGGCCTGTTCGAGACTTTAGACAGCATAATCCGCTAACCGTGCAGAACAGTTAGCGCCAGAGCCCTCTCTATCAGCAGTTACCCCTTATATCCACCCACGAGCTCCGAGCTCATGTGCTAGCTGAGGGATACATCATCTTTCAGGCCTGAAATGAAGATGCAGTATCTTAAGTACCTTATTGTACGGATTCCCATTGTTTGTCTACGCTGAATGCCAAAGCTTTTACTTTGATTTTTTTTTTATTTTACCAATTCAACTGAATGAAATGCTCAGGTGGGTAGATGCACATTAAAATGAAGATGTCAATGTTTTAAGACTGATTGAGAACCCTGTTCATATATGAAAAATGCTCACAAAAAAGTCCTCTCAAGCACAGGTGTGGGCCATCACCCTCTGGAAATCACCTTAGTCTGAATGTGTGAGCAATCAGTTATGTTTTCTGACCCTACCTAGCTAAGCTGACAAATTACCACAGCATGAAATAAAATTGCCATTATGATAATAAAAAAGGAAAATTGATGATATGGAATAAAAGTACAGTCTTGAAAAATAACATTCTAAAATACTAAAACATTAAACAATGGTGTGAAAATGAGAATGATGGGAATACTTTATGAGGTGAGTATTATTTATTTCAAAGTGTATTAACTCATCTAAATATTGATGAATGTATTAAAATGATTATTTATATCATAAAGGCACACGTTTCAGGCTATCCAACTTTCACAAAAACGGGATTCCTCATACTAGAGGGTATTAGAAATCGGTTGGCTGTTGGCGCGGTCCCTTCAGTTGACCATATAGCACATTATAACGGCCATTTATCAACGTCTCGCCGGCCATTATCTGTCGGTCGTGTCGTACCCTTGTTCATAACTCAGTAATAGTTCCCTCCAGATCGGAGGAACAGAAACTGAGAAGGTCCAGTGATTTTAATTTTCTAATATCTTGTTGAGTAAAGGAAATTGCCTGATCGCAAAAATGCTGGAGTATGCCCACAAATATAACTGAGAAGCTGAGAAATAATATCTGTGAGTATACCCAAACAGTAGGCTATTAGACATAATTGCCTACTGACACTGTTTACATTCAGGAAAGCAGACGTTAGATTAAAAAGCTCACCGCTGTCGACATGATTCCGGCCGCCTGTTTCCTCAAGTGCAAAGGAGATTCCGTTGTTCCGTGATTAAACGGTTGGCAATAGTCTGTGCGGACCAGTGCTTTCAACACCTTTCAGAAGGACGACTGGAAAAATAATGGAAAAACTTAAGTGTTCAAGAGACAGCAGGGTGTTCCCCCGAAAACATACAGCATCATAAATATAATCGTCAACGTCAGCGATGATATCTCTCTGGAGTTGGTATTTATAGCCTTTTACATTTTATTTTCATAGATGTATTCTGCTCCACTTAATACTCCATACCTATGGCTATAGCTTCAAATCATCGATCAGGCCTGTACATCTTTAATTTCTAAAAACCATTACAAAGCCGCAAAGTCAGATCAAGACTTAAACTGTATAAGGTATGACAAGCAATTATGTAAATTAGTATAACTATGAGTTTCAATAATAACCTAGTAAATGCATGTAATTAAGCCAATTGCTAAAAACAGTTAACTCTTGTCTTTAACCAGGTAGCCTAAATTGGCGACAGCCTAAGTGTTGTCATGTCGGTTAGAAGCCTAACACAAACAATATTTCAGGGATGAAATCATTTAAAAAAAAAAAAAAAAAAAACGACTTATGTAAGAGTAACACAATGATAATTTGCCCATTTTTTGGATATTCTGAAATTCAGCCCTGGCGGCTTGCCTCAGGCCAGTTGCTTTCCGGTGATTATTTCAGCAAAACTGTGAGCTGTGACGACTTTGCGTTATTTTAAAAAAAAATAGTTTTAGGTATTATTATAAAAAATACAACATTTTGGCATACCGAAAGCGAGATACCAAAAGTATTTCTAATGTTAAAATTTCCAGAAAAAATATTTACTCTTTTTTCGGTTCAATCGTAACTCAAGAGATCCCTGTTATGGTGCAGGTGTGACCGTTCCTTAAACAGTCCCATTTCCAGCGCTTTTCAGAGAGCAGAGGAAAAACAGCAGTCTAACTGTTGTCCCTTACACTTTCTTTTGCACCAGAAGCCAACGTGTTTCATGTACAAGTCGTTAGAAGGTATTTCAACACATAGGCTTCACTTTGTGTTGAAAAATGTTGGTTAGTCTAACGCTACTCTGGTACAGTTTCCCTCGTACATAACAAAACATCCAACAGCAAAAACGATTTGGCAAAAAAACTGAATAAACCTTACCAGAATGTAATGATCAATTCTTGCTGTTGTATAGCGTTCCCAAAGACTGACTGTGTAGACCGTGCAGTACAACCACATGTGAATATAACACTACCCACAAACGATTATGTAAACGTCAGGACCGATGACACGAATCTAAATGATGTCGACATTACTAGGAAAAACCCCCTTGGCTGACCTGTTGCGTGGAAATATACAAAGTAAATTCACATCCATCTCTAATGCTATGCAAAAAAAGTCATGAAAAGTACTGTAAAAACGGTGGGAAATTAGGTTCGTGTGAATACTAGGTGTGTGAAAATGAGATATGTGTGTGCGTGCATGTGTGTGTACTTCCAAATGAATCTTCAGAAAGATAATTCAGCCTAATTTGTGATAGATCTGAATGACTATGTTTGGCAGAAATGTGTAATTCTGCATGACACAACATGAGTGTGTGCTGAACAAACATGGTGCTTTATGGTTTAAAAAGCACAATTATTATTATAATCAATGGCTTTATGACCATAATTGTGTGCATATTGTATGTGTGTGTGTCCTTACATACATACATACATACAGAAGGTAGACAAAAATGGAAATGTCAAAATGAAGGCGCCTACACGTTTCACATTAATATCAACACTAATCACCAAATTATAAATTCTGCCATAAAATACATTTTTGAAAACCAATGCTGTGTTATTGGAGTCTCTAAAGCAAAACGAGAGCTGTAAAAGAACATGAAAGAGGTCATATAGCTGGTGCCCGACTTAACAGAAGTATGCTTTCAAGAAATTGACCAATTATTGAATGTGCGGGGGGAACCATATAATCATGTAATAATGGAATCTGCCAAACAATGACAATTATCGCCCCCTAGTGGGGAAAATGAGCCAGTCAGTGACAGAGCTGTGCTCAAGTCTCCACAAATTTATTTAAAATGACATTTTTAAGTTGGTTTCACAACCTGCTTTACGAAGGGGGAAAAATAACAGAAAAATGACACCCCATCAGGAATAAAAGAGGAGGCAATGGAACCTTCAGTGGCTTTTTTTTTCTGTTTACATTCGCACATGAAGTGACATACGCCAGCGCTTCGTATACCAACATCACATGTTTTTAAAAATAGCAGTTGCCAGTGCTGCATTGGCTCATGTGTCCTACCAATCAACATACACTTACGTCTGGGCCAATCATTTCAAGTTACATTAAACTGGGCAAATGTCGTATTTTCTAACCTAATATTCATTGGCAATGCAATTTTTGTGCTTTCAAAACATCAAACTGATTTAATGTTGGCCTATAATTATGAAATATATTTCCACATCCTCATACTGTACTTTTCATCTCTCTCTCTCTCTCTTTTTATTTTTAGCTAAACTAACTTTTATGAACTGTCTGAACCCCACCACCATCCCCCTTTAACTGGGAGATATTGAGCAATGAGAAACTGGAAAAAAAATGTATAAATCGGAAGATTCTGTTTTGCATTGGAAATAGAAACTATTTACAGTAACGACATATAGAAAAATATCCTTCAATTGAAGGGAATAATGTTAAATGTTACTGCAGTTCGTTGGGGAAACGTGAATTACTACTTTTTACAGTTATTACATAACAGTAATACGTGAACTTGTTTGCCTGTTTTATTTTTTATCCCTGCTCCCCACTGAACTAAGTTTGGATAAGCTGCAAACCATCTGAGCGCCACCATCACCGCCCCCCCGACGCATTCGGGTACATCCCTAACACTTATGTCACTCAAGGTTCTGGGAGAGTACCTACCTTGAAGTTGGAGCCTTAAAACGGTGTTCCAACAATTATGATTGAACAATTATTGTGTCCTGCAGTGCGGACACAATAAAAAATGGGCAATTCCTCCAACAGTTCTTAGAACTATTAAAAAGTTCCTCCAGTCCGAAAGCGCCTATTTATACATCATAAGATGAGAGCTCAACCTGCCATTGGTGTGATGATATCTCACTATCCCACTATCCACAATTTCCAAGGCCTAGATTGGCTGCTGGCTAAAGGGAAACCCCAGATACTGTGGCCCTCCAAGCAGGTTATGCTGAATGCCGATGCGAGGGATTAAGCTCCTTTCATTAGCTGACATCTGCAACCAATTGAGAAAAAAAAAACAGTAATTGTTGGAGGACAAGCAAACGTTTGTGTGTTTATACTTCTGTAGAGTTAGGGCAATGAATTTCATGCCCGTAGACAGGAGAGTGTCAGTGTCTGTGTTGCTGCTTGGGAAATAGTGTCGAATGACACACACAACGAAAAACAACTGGGAAAGGGTTTTTATTTCTTACAAAAAAACATAGCTTCAGCTGTTGTTAGATTTGCAGTAAAATGAACTGATTAACATAATCAACAGTAGTCAACAAGAACATATAACAGCCTGTTTTGGTTAGTTTCATTCCCTTTCAAAAATGCCCATCAGAATAGCTCAGTTAAAAAGTTAAGTGCAATGTGTAAAAAATCTTCTGCTCTTAGGCAACCGGTACCTCCATTACTTGATAAAAAATGTGCTTTTTATAACATTGTGTACTAACACAATTCAAGCTTGTTCATTTAATGTTGGTGCATGTATTTTCCAAATGTAGGTTTAGACTAATTTTACTTTGCCAACCAATGTATAGGAGCAAATTCAGTAGAAACACTCTCAGACAATGGGAAGAATGGAATGATTTATTAAATGGTTAGGCAAGGAAATAAAACACTGGTTTTGGGCTTAGAGTCCTAAGGGGGAGAGGAGTGAGGATGTTCTTGTAGGAGAAGAGGACCCCCCTATAGGAAAAAACATAATTAGGGAAGGTGGTGATGGGGAGGAGGTGGGATGCCAGAGACGCAAAGCATGATGGGAGCTAGGTACGTGGTGTTTATATACTTGTGTGGAGAATTGATTGAAGGGGGTTGTCTGAGAATGATTCTCCCGAACTTTGTTTTAATAAACTCCATTAAGAGTACGAACTACATACTTTGTATGCTGCTGGAAAAACCAGAAACCAGCCCAAGACCATGCGGCCCTCCAGGACTGGAGTTGAACCTGCAGACGCTGCGGCCCTCCAGGACTGGAGTTAAACCTGCAGACACTGTGGCCCTCCAGGACTGGAGTTAAACCTGCAGACACTGCGGTCCTCCAGGACTGGAGTTAAACCTGCAGACACTGCGGCCCTCCAGGACTGGAGTTAAACCTGCAGACACTGTGGCCCTCCAGGACTGGAGTTAAACCTGCAGACACTGCGGTCCTCCTGGACTGGAGTTAAACCTGCAGACACTGCAGCCCTCCATGACTGGAGTTAAACCTGCAGACACTGCGGCCCTCCAGGACTGGAGTTAAACCTGCAGACACTGCAGCCCTCCAGGACTGGAGTTAAACCTGCAGACGCTGAGGCTCTCCAGGACTGGAGTTAAACCTGAACAATGAGGAATACTATCAAATAAATATGACCACTCTTGGAAACAAACTAGTCACAGGGCACATCTGCTGATTTGCAAAGCTTTGAATACACGTGTCACATATATGTACTGTATAAGCATAGTGTAACGTCAGCGTTTGAGTTCATTATAAATGGCTGAATTATAGTACAGTGTGGTTTACCAACCGATTGCACTCATGGAATTGGCAATATGTGTTGAGCCAAGAGCACAGACATGTTAAAACTGCAGGTTTGGCAGTCCTAGTCAAGACCTGTACATGATCCATCTCAAGATAGCCTGGAAATGGAATTTTTTTTTTTTTTTGAGAACAATCGCCTCCAAAATCCTGCATTTCTCATTGGTTAAAATTGTTGCCAGTGTTATTTTATAGGTCAATGGATTTACTCTTTTTTTGAACTGCTGCCTCCAGTCAGAACTGCCGATTGCCAAAGACAGAGGTACCGATTTGGACGTAAATGGCCATTGCTTGGTTTATGAGCCAAACATAAAACAGGAGGGACTGGGCAGTCCTATCTCATATTAGAGAACCAACCAACCAGGCCAGCCTTGCAGCCCCATACTTTTATGCGTCTGACAATTTAGCTGGGTGATATGCGAATATCAAAAGCAAACAAACAAAACAAATGTATGAGATTGGTTCATTGCTCTTTGAACAGACGAGAATCTGACCTGGGCAGGTGGATGGTGATAGAAAAGCACATGCATGCATTCTGGCGTGAGTTTTATTTCTTGTGCATGTGCTCAGGTCTATGTGCTACCACTTTGGCACTTTTTGGACGTGCTTGATTGGGGTGTGTCCTGCAGGACGCCCAGGGAGGTGGTATGGCTGGTGCAGCTCTTTCCCCTGCACAGCCCCCGGAGGTGGGAGGCCACGTAGAGGCGGAACTTCCTGGTAGCAAAGCAGTACACTACTGGGTCCAGCAGGCAATTCAGACCCATCAGCATCAGTGTGATCTGGTGGGCGTCGTTCAGCTGCTGCCGAGTCTCCTTCCCCCAGCCGTTGTCCAATCCCAGCACGGCGTAGGCCCAGGGGACCTGCACCACGTGGTGGGGGAGGAAACAGATGACGAACACAGCCACCACCAAGCACACCATCCAGAGGGCATGCTTCTTCAGCCCCCAGCGCTGCCTGCCCGCCTGCTTCAGCTTCTGTGACATCAGAGCCCAGCCAATCAGCACGTTGCACACCACCACCAGCAGGAAGACCAGGAGAAACAGGGCCAGAATGAGGAAGTGCGTGATAACCACTGTCCACTTGGTCTCGTTGGACTTATGGTGGTAGCCCTCGAAGCAGCGGATGGTGTTATTTTCTTTGTTTGTTCCTGGGACAACCAGGTAATATGTGGACATGGATAGCGTTGCCGCCCAGATCGCCATAGAGACCAAGATTCCACGCCGGCGGTGGTTGGACGAGGCGGCATCCAGCGGCTTGGTGACCGCCCAGTAGCGGTTGAAGCTGATGACGGCCAGGAAGAGGATTGAGCAGTAGGTGTTGATGAAGAACATGGTGCCCGTTATCCGGCACAGGGCTTCGGAGAAGCTCCAGTTCCCGCCCTCCTTGTAGTAACTTATCCACAGCGGCAGCACACACACAAACAGCAGGTCGGCCACCGTCAGGTTCGTCATGTAGATGCGGATCTCGTTCATGGCCTTGGCCTCACGGATCCGTCGCAGAACGATCAGCGCCCCCAGGTTGGCTATCAGGCCCAAGGCAAACACCAGGCTGTAGAAGACGGGGAAGACGGTGTACCTGAACTCAGAGTCCAGGAATATGGGATCGCTTTTGTTCTGTGGGAAAAATTACAGATAATGTGAAATGTTTGGGCAAGATGAGAAGTATTCAAAAACGACCAATAGAGAGGCTTCTTTTCTTATTTTTCTTATTATTAAATGACTATAATACTACACAACAACAATTCAACTCTAGATTCTTTAAAAATCTTACTTCATTTTTCTTATTTCAATATTTGTTTTTATTTGGACACTTTTGATGCCTTTTGGAGGATGATTCAAACTCGTAATGCTGTGTTATGTCATAAATACCTATGAATGTCATTAAATGTCATAAGTTTAATTAAATTAATCATACTTTAAAATACAAATGGGGTGGCAGTGTAGCATAATGGCATAAGGAGCTACAGGCTTATCCATTAGAGGTTGCAGGTTTGAATCACAGGTGGGGTGGTGCATTTTTTTTTTTTTTTTTTTTTTTTGGATGACTATTATTTTTTGCATTGAGCAAAATACTTAACCTAAATAGCTTCAGCAAATATACAGCTAAATAAATGGATATTAATGGATAGAGTCTAAAACTGAAAACGGTGTGAGTCACTCAATTATGATTGTGACGTAATGTAACTTGACAGTAAATAGCTGGCATCTGTGAATATAGCAAGACACTACTATAGACATTGTTATATAGGAGCTGCGCGAGAGAAGACGGGACAGCATAGAAGGACATGAAAGTAATGATTTTACCTCTGACATTCTGTTGTTCGAAGTCGGAAGTCAGCGCAGAACACCGTGAGGTCGGGAGAGAGACTGTAAGAATGAAGAAGGTACACCAAAAAAATCAGCCGGGTCGTCAAAAAAAAGCGTGTTACTTTGTGAATCAATGAATTGTGTGGTAAACCGCCGTTATTTAAGATCTTTGTAAGTAATATTTTTCTTTCCTTTTCACCAGCCTCATGCAAATACCGCGTGCTGGAATACAAACGGTATTTGTTAGGCTAATTTTCCCCGGATCATAATATTGTAATGCAATTTAAGTTTTTTCACACTGCAACTCAAACTCCCTATTTCTTTCGGCGAAGGTGGGACACACAAGTCCCAAACGCAACATGCACTGAAATAACTTTCCTAACTTTCCGTCTGCATTATTACTGTAAAATGAACATGACTGTAAAAGGTATGCAAATTACAGTTTACGTATTTTGATTAATAACCAGTACCGCGTATATTATGGTACAGCGCCTCCCGTACAAGTGTTAGAGTAAACCTTACCAGATCCGGGATGCGCAGTTCCGGCCGTTGAATACCGCGCTAGTGAGGAATGAACTGTGTAGAAACGGGCAACCGTACGACTGGTGGCAGTGGTGCGACCCAGCAACGATTCTGCCGTTATATACGTCACGACTGATACCATCGAACATAAAATTACGTCTACTTTGTCGGGGAAAGGAATTCGGATGACTAATGATCAAACTGTTTTTGTGTGCGTGAATACAGTTCTAACTCACTTTCAAGAAAGGTCTTGTCATTTTAAGATTAATTTGGGGTTGATTTTAATGACCATGACCATGTTGAATTAAAAAAATCTGTAAACATGAGACAACATGGGACATGTTCTGAGCATATCATACAATTCATTCTGGTAGTGTAAGCGATCATGATGCCTATATCTTTTAGTTTAGTCAAAAAACTATACTGTTGCCCTGTCTAGCTAGGATTCCCCATTCAGCCTCCCTTCCTCCAGGAATCCATGGCCCACTCTGTAGTCGTGTAATTGTGCTATCACCCGCGAATGCAATAGAAACCCACCCAAGTTAATTATCTCAGGTTTTCAGTACTTACCACAATTTCCAGAAAGCACAGAATGATAAATATAAGACAGGTATCGCACAAATATACATGGCAATAAGACTCTTACAGATAGTACAAAACTAATATAACAGTGTTCCAGGGGGTATGGAAGCTGTTCAGAATGCAAAGTGAGACCTAGTTCCTCTTTAATTAATAATTGCTCATATGTTGTTTGGGTAAATTAATTTGGTCAGCCTCCTGTACATGTATGAGTACATTTAGCCAGAACCTTCTTCCGAGCCAACCTCCAGAACCAGAAGGGCCAACAAGAGTAATCTCCCAACACAATACCATTGCTTTGAAATGAGATTTCCTGCCTTACTGCAGCAAGCCTCTCTCCTGATGGAGGCCTTGCTGAGCCTGTAGTCCAAGACCCACTAATTTCATTTCCATGAGCCAGGATGAATGTGCCGTTATTTGGAAATAAGTAAAGTCAGTTTCTTTATTTTAAGCAGTCTTCTTGACCCTGAGGGAAAAGTTGAATCTCGACAGAGGAAACCAAAAAAAAAAAAAAAAAATGTCTGACCAGTAAGGACATTTTTGGGGTTTTTGTTATGTTTTAATTCTGCATGTAGAGAAACAGCTTGGATATAAGAAGGAGTCTATTGGGGTTTGACAGTGTTCATACGGTGGTGTTGATAAGCAATGTTCATAATCATAATCTGACAAGTGAAATAAGTAATAATTGTTTAAACAGCAGAGGTCTTCGAGCGAGACGTCCAGGGTTTTTAATCATAAGGTCATATCTCCCTGACGTTTTGAAATCCCTGACTCATGTTTACTATTTTAAATGCCTCTTTTCAGTTGAATGTGTATGAGGGTGTCTGTGTTTGCGGAAATCATATGAGTTACTGTAAGAGGATAGACAACCTTCTAAAGTTTACACAGCTCAGTGGCCCACCTCATCCCAAACCTTCCAGTGCACCACAGCACGCTCCGCTTATTTCCCTCCAGGCGTTCTGTGTTCCTTGCGTAATACAGGTTTGGAGTTGTCTTCTTCTTTGTGTTAACTTTACCACATCTCCATTCTTTTCTCATTACTACCTGAGTGTCAAGGGGGTATATGTGCAGAAATCATTTGTAATAGTGAAGAGCGAGGGGTGAATGAATGTGATTCTGAAGAGGTACCAAGAGTCCTCTGATAAATTCTGTCTGCTTCCTCATACAAAGGAGAGGAATGAGATCCCATATGGAAAGAGTGTGTGTGTGTGAGTGAGTGAGTGAGTGAGTGAGTGAGTGAGTGAGTGAGTGAGTGAGTGAGTGAGTGAGTGTGAGTGAGTGAGTGTGTGTGTGTGTGTGTGTGTGTGTGTGTGTGTGTGTGTGTGTGTGTGTGTGTGTGTGTGTGTGTGTGAGTGAGTGTGAGTGAGTGAGTGTGTGTGTGTGTGTGTGTGTGTGTGTGTGTGTGTGAGTGTGTGTGTGTGTGTGTGTGAGTGAGTGAGTGAGTGAGTGAGTGAGTGAGTGAGTGTGTGAGTGAGTGAGTGTGTGTGTGTGAGTGTGTGTGTGTGTGTGTGTGTGTGTGAGTGAGTGAGTGTGTGTGTGTGTGTGTGTGTGTGTGTGAGTGAGTGAGTGAGTGTGTGTGTGTGTCAGTGTTTGTCTGTCTGGCCCTGCAATGGACTGGCAACCTGTCCCGGGTTTCTCTCTGCCCAACTCGATGCACTTGTACTGTATCTAGTGCAGAGTATGCCACAGGGGTAGCATTTAAAGTTACCCCACAGAATTTTTGCTGTAATTCTCACCAGCAGTTAAAATCTCAGCACTCACGGCAATATAACCAAAGCTATAGGAGCTACGCAACAAAATGCACTTACTCGGATATTTGATTGTCAGTTATTTTATTAATGTATAAAAAAGTGTTTCTATGCAACAAATATATATTTTTTCCTATGACATATATGAGGATCCACCTGAGTCCTCCCACACCACTCACGGTCTGATCATGAACAGCCGAATCAACGCTGAGCACACAGCCTGAATGGATCAAAGCAGGAGCCAAAAGGAGTGTTCCAAATGATCCACTCAAATTCCCCCAACGCCAGGCCCAAATATCTCCACCTGAGCCCAATGAGCCCAACACAGGTGACAGTGACCTTGCCTTTTTTGTGTGTGCACTAAAATTCAAATTCAGCATGTTTTATTGATGCACTCTCCTCAATATTGCCATAGTGCATGGCAGTACAATTACTATACAGTTACAATACAATGCAATTATAATACAATTATACAAGACAATTACAAATAAAAAACGAATAGTCAATAAACGAGATAATAATGACATTAAATAAAAAGGACTACCACAACTATCAATACTACGACTACTACCTCTGCTACGAATAATAATGATAATTATCATCACCCTCATCACTGCAGAGTTTTTTCCCTAATTGCAGAGGTCTGTCGGCGGCCCTCAGGTGACGGCAGGCTGAAAGATGTGCTGCTGTAAATGTATTTAAATTGACTTTGTAATTACTATTGAACACTTTAACTAATTAAAGGACAAAGCGCCTCTCTTGTGTCATATTATAAGGCAAAATATGTTCTTCTCTTAGAGAGGGCTTTGCGTCTGCCTGTGCAGAAAGAACGCGATTATCACCGCTCTCTCTCTCTCTCAAACAATCAAACAATCAAACACTCACTAGTTCATAGATTCATTCCCAGACAGCTTTGTGTTTCGTGGTTTTCCTCTGAACAGGTTATCTGTCAATTCTCTGCGATGAATCAGCAGTTAGGCTCGCTGTCAGCTTGGCGCTGCCTTCTTTCCTGTAATGAGGATTCCTTTGTTCACCTACACATGCCATCATAAGCTTTCCAACGTCTACCTTTTGCCAAACAAAAAGGTTGCGAAACTTGACCCATCATGCCCTCCTCAGACCTGCCAAAGTGTTTATCTAACTTTAGCAGCTCAGGTATTTGCTGGAAAAAGGGTGAGCAAAGGCTCACAAGACACAGAACAGTCTGAACAGTAACATGGAAAAGGAACTCTTTCCTACCAAATGAAAAATCATTTTCTCAGGCTTGATGAACCTGAGAAAAGCTCTTGTGAGAAAAGATCACTTGTCCTTGTTCTTCACGCATCTCTTCAAAAAGACACAACATGAGACCAAATCAGGCCCTTGTCCAAAAAAAAAGTGTAAGTTGGAAAGGCAGGTCATCAAGTAAATCATTTCTTCTTTGTTTTTGGATGATATTTCTGTCTGTCATGGGATTTCGCCATCATATTCAGACCTCTCCCAGAAGGCTTTTTTACCCATGATGCCTCTGGAATTAGTTAGACATCTGTGTCTGTTTTGCCTTAAACAACCCCTGCAGTCAGTTCTCATCCTCAAATTTCCTCAAGCGTTCAAGAAACCAATCACACTTGTCATTTCCCAATGTATAAACAGGTAAATGACTCATTATACGTTTGATGTAAAAGCATTTTGTTTTCCATACAGGAGAGATTGAGGACTGGCATGGCGTATCTGTTTTGTAATGGATATTCATATCTGATTCACTCCCCACTACTGAAATATTACCTAAGCATTGTCTCCAAAACAGCAGTAACACACTTTCTTTCATTGGCAGTCTTGGAACTTTTCGTTAATAGAACAACTCTTCTAAAATCTAAAAGCTGAAGGAAATAGGCTTAAAGAAATCTTTGCCTCCCGGTTCTGTCATTTCAAGGAGTGGGTGCACAAAAACTGCAATCACGTGATCTTAGCAAGTGGAGACATGTTCCAGTGATCTAGGAACATCTATGTACAACTGTAATGCACTCCATAGTGGGGAACATTTTTCTGGGGGGCTGAGTTTTTTTGGCTCTTGCTTGTTTAGGGGCTCCGATGGTCCCAAGAGTACATTTGAGATTCGGGGGGCTGAGCTGTGGGAGGGTCAACTGTCCTCAGTCGCTGTTCAACATTACCCTTAAGGCTGTGTACCATCCATCATATACTGGTGCTCAGCACATGCCAAGATGTATGCCTATTATTTATAAATAAATAAATAAATAAACACAAAAATCAAGTTTCCAGCAAACCAAGAAGCACCCTAAACATTGTTATGCTTACACATACTGTACTTTATAATGAGAAACAAAGGAAAACAACTATATAATCAAATGTCCCTTTAAAGAGAAAAACAATAAATACTGAGTGACAGGAAAAGATATGAGGAAAGAATAACAACTGAAGCTGTTCCAAGCTTACAATTACAAAACGGAAGAAAACAGGTGCATATCGTCTGAATGGGAAAGCACCTGTCAGTACTCATGCATGCAGACGTCCCAGTTAGGCTTTAATTACTGTACCAGGGGTTTCACCAAGGATACCCAGAGTAATTATCAGCATATGTGCTGTAACAGTCACAGTGCAAGTATTTAGCTGCACATAGCAATGTTACGAATTGTAAGTCAGTCTATTGACAGATGGCTATGGAAAGTTGGGGGTGAAGATGGTTAAGTGAAGTTCGTCTCACCACTTGTTGCCAGTCAGCCCTTGTCATTTCAAACCCCATTTCCCAAAATCCTCTAAACGACCTCAAGGCAGCGTGTCACTGCAGCTGCAGTCTGGAGAGAAACGAGGACTCGTCTTCATGCAAATCGGGAGTCACATGTCACGGCTGCTCTAATTTACATAACTGGAATTCAAGTACACAAAACATGAAAAAGTTTTATACAAATGAGGGAATAAAATTAAAACACAATTTCTGAATAGGCATCAATTTTATTAATATTATTAAAAAGAAAACATTCATATCAAAAAACATTTCTGAACTTTTTAACCAGGTGACAGGAGGGTTAATAAAGTGGCGAGCCTGCACACCTGTGACCTGGGGTGGAAGGTGTTGTGGTATGAGAGGAATCAGTTTCACAAGGACACAGTCTTCATTCTCTGGGGAGCCTTCCCATCATGCCCCCTGGCTGATGGATCCAAGCTGGGAGCTTCTCCAGAAAGGCTGCTTTTTCACAGGAAACTCTCCATGGGATTAGTGACCTGGTCTTTTTAATGAGCTCATGTTAATGCATGTTCTTTAGAAATGACTACAGCCACAGAGTTCTCCAGAAATGACTGCAGGAAAATTCTTTGATGTCCTTTGAGTGTCATTAGTCAACACATATGTCAAATATGTCAAATATGTAAATGTCATTTAGATAAGATTTGTGGCTCGTTAATTTTCCCTCTCTGGCGAGGGGTTGTTATTGCCAACGTTCTGTACGGTTCTATCTACTACACACTAGATTTAGTCACCATGGCTTCCCCCCATTTTTAACCACTCCACAGATACAAGTAATTTTTCGAACAATTGTTTACAGAGCTTATTTCCTTTACAATTCACTATAAGACAAATCCAGCAGGTCAGAAGTTTACATACACTCAGCTGACTGTGCTTTACACAGCCTGGAAAAATCCAGAAAATGATGTCATGGATTAGAAGCTTCTGATAGGCTACTTGGCATCATTTCAAATAAACTGGAGGTGTACCTGTGGATATATTTTAAGGCCTACCTTCAAACTCAGTGCCTCTTTGCTTGGCATCATGGGAAAATCAAAAGAAATCAGTCAAGACCTCAGAAAAAAATTGTGGACCTCCACAAGTCCAGTTCATCCTTGGGAGCGATTTCCACACGCCTGAAGGTACCATGTTCATATCTGAGAACAATCAAAAGCACACCAGCATAAACACCATGACCTGAGAGGCTGTTCAGCAAGGAAGAAGCCACTGCTCCGAAACCACCATTCTACCGTTTGCAACTGCACATGGGGACAGAGATCTTACTTTCTGGATAAATGTCCTCTGGCCTGAAGTTGGCTATAATGACCGTCGTTGTGGAAAAAGGGGAAAGCTTGCAAGCTGGAGAGCACCATCTCAACCGTGAGGCACGGGGGTGGCCATCATCCCAACCATGAGGCAGCACCATGTTGTGGGGATGCTTAGCTAGTGGAGGGACTGGTGCATTTCACAAAATCGTCGGCATCACGAGGAAGGAAAATAAGGTGGATATATTGAAGCAATATCTCAAGACATCAGCTAGGATACATCGGTCGCAAATGGGTCGCCAAATGGACAAGGACCCCAAGCATACTTACAAAGCTGTGGCAAAATGGCTTAAGGACAGTAAAGTCAAGGTATTGGAGTGGCCATCACAAGACCCTGACCTCAATCCAATCGAAATTTTGCAGGCAGACCCGAAAAAGTGTGTGCGAACAAGGAGGCCTACAAACCTGATTCAGTTACACCAGTTCAGTCTGGAGGAATTCCAGCAACTTATTATGGGAAGTGTGTGGAAGGCTACCTGAAATGTTTGACCCAAGTAAAACAATGAAGGCAATGCCAACAAACACTAATTGAGTGTATGTAAACTCCTGATCCACTGAGAATGTGATAAGAGAAATAAAAGCTGAAATAAATCATTTCACTGACATTTCACATTCTGAGAATAAATATAGTGATCCTAACTGACCAAAGACAGAGAACATTTATTTGGAATACATGTCAGGAATTATGAAAAATTTAGTGAAAATTTATTTGACTATGGTGCATGTAAACTTAGTCAAATACTCTTGGCTAAGTTTACACTAAGTTCTGACTTCAGCTGTATTTAGTGTTTTTGTTTGTCTTTAGTAACTGCATTTGTACTCTCTTGTTATCTGAATGCGACTTCCTCTCAAACCTACATCCACAAATATTTACTTGTATTGATATGTTTTTGTTAACTTAAAGTTAAAGATAAACTTTTTTATTTCCTTGACAGATTAATAAGAATTTTCCAGTTGAATTCTGTGTTTTTTATATATATTAATGGTCTCTGGGAATGTACCCCCCTCTTCTGGGTTAATTTATTACAGACTCAGTTCCCTTAAGGAAAGACTCCGTCTCCGTCTTTCCTTAAGAGGAAAGACGATACGTGCAGATCAACAGCGTTCAGGAGCTGTCCCTCTGAAGGCCTACTGCAGTCTCTGCCTCCTGACCCCAGCCTTCCATGGAAACGAACCAGTAAACAAACCAATCATAGCTTAATATGGAAGAAGCAGCCCACTGGAGCTGCGGCCGTGCTCTTTCAGTTCCGCATCCTTGGAGTTCATGCAGTATATTTGAGAAATGGCAGGAGAAAGACTGCTTCCTCTGAATTGTGGGGGAAAAATGATGATGGGAGTATCTCAGCAGAACATCCCAGCTTCGTTGCTGTTTTTAGCCCTGTATTCTCCATGCTGCCACCCAGCCTTGGAAATTCTGTCAAATTTCTGTCTGTGATTGGTGCTAATGCATGTCTTTTTTTCCCCCAGATGTTTTCCCATTTTCCCACCCTGAACTCAGTCGGACTGTTTTGTCCTGCAAGCTGCAAGCTGGACCAACTCACACAGGAGGAGGAGGATGTTGGGACACGTGACAACATACCCTCGCTTTGTTCCACACTGCAGACGGACCACCATTTACGTGCCAGCCTAGGTCCTTGGGCCGTGCATTGACAGGTGCCCGGCTGGCCAGGGAGAGGGCATTAGAGATAATGAGTCCAGTCAGCTCGCTACCCATCACTCCCCGGTTGGGCTGAGCCTTATCGATGCAGACCTCCAGCCATAGCCAGCTGGGCCATGAATGCCCAGTCAAAGGACTCACATCTACCTTCCAAGGGAATGGTTATTCTGTGAGCCATCCAGAGACTCACAGTCAGTGAGTAACCGATTGTCTACTGAAGTCAGTCACCTATAATCTGGGCTAGGCAGTATTTCAATGGCATGTGATTGAAGTTACAATTTCCATGTATGTTTGCCATATGCAATATGGATTTCGAGCCTTGTTTTTTTTTAGTATGGTTTATTCCTTTGTAACACATTCAAAATAAACTGTACCTCCGCCATTTTAATTGCGATTTGTAGATAAATTTATTTTGGAGGCACATTTAGTACATCCCTGTCCATCCCTGACTGAAATGTTTTAAAAATGGTGCAAACCATTGAAATAAATGTGATATACATACAAGAATGTTCATCTTCGAATACCTTTAATTGAAGTACTGCCGAGTACACCAGCCTAGTCCATCCAATATCATCACAATTATACTGCGTTTTCATACATGTGAGAGATATCCTCCCTTTCAATAAGTTTTAGTCCGTGTTATCTTCACAAAGTAGCCATTTTTAGAACTCCTCACCAATTATGAAGGTCTCACAAGTTCTCTTTAAGACTGGCCGCGTATGAAGTATTTTTAAATCTAGATCTTTATCTATTGGCAGCAGTTGAAGTGGGTTTCCCCTTTCTCTGTCAAGCATTTTGGGTTCAAGATGAAGCTTTCTATAAATCTATTATTACCTTTATTATTTATGGATAGCTTTTAAACCTAAGAGGTAAAAGTAGGAGCCAATTGGAGTCAAGCAACATTTCAAGAGCTGAGGGGCCATATCCTCACTGGAGATGCTTAAAATATCCTTTCTTTCTCCTTAAGGGTTTGGAGGGTGATGTTTATTATAACGCTTGTTTTCTATGTAAGTATTTTATTTAATGGACCAGATCTAAATACAACTGCCTCATTATTATCATATTATTATCATATTGTGCTGTTTGGGGTGTTTTATGTGGCTGTGTACCCAGCCAACAAGCCCAGCTAAGAAGTGCACCTGCAACCAGTGCTCAGTGTGATCAGCTGGTTTAGTGAATGTTTGGAACGAACACATGGAAGTACTTCTAGTGTGTGAGCCCCACACGTTTTCACCTCTGCTTTGTGTGGAGTAAAACAAGGTAAAGGCAACTTCCACAACCTAAGCAGGGGAGCCGGTGGGCTCCTCACCCCAGCTGCGGGAAGCCGTGGTCCTGCCTCTCCAGCCCTTTGCGGGCCTCCTCCCTGAGTCTGGCGCTGGTTCCTTTCACTCCAGCCGTTTATGTAGTGATGTAAAACACAGAGCAGGCTCCAAAACAAACCAGCAACCCAACAGAAAAGAGTATTAATTATTCAGTCTGTTATGTTGACATTAACCTATAACAAAGCAGACCCTTTTATTTCCCCTGACAATTAATCAGAAACATGTAACGTGCAACTACACATCATTCGCTAAAGACGTCATTTCATTCACTAATGCTCTGTATTATAGGTTCCGTGTTGTATGACAGTTCAGTTGTTTTGGGTACTTTTAACAGGAGAAAGTCTCTGGCACTTTGGGACTTTTACTGCACTGTAGGCTTGTTAGCACTCTTGTCCCTGACTTACGCACTTTGAGTTGCGAGTGGATAAGAGCGTCTGCAAAAAGCCTATAATGTAATGTATATAACAGGGTTTGGAAGACTGACAAAGAGGAGTCAGTTCTTAGAAATGTCATTCCAATATGGTGTAACAAAAATGTATAAAAACACTCATCATAATAAAAGCTAAGAATATGCACTTAAAACTTTGTTTGCTCTAAATCTAACACTGTGGAGTGCAGAGCCAAATCAAGTAAATGTGTCTTTGTCCCACACAGTATGAGGCCCACTACTACAGACACACAATAACAATCACCATCTTTCAACAAAGACAATATTAAAAAAATATAATATCAGTTTGTGTGGACCAAAAAGGGAGGAGGCCAGACCGTCTAACCTGACATGCTGCTCATTGCTCATGTTGCTCCCTGAATTTAGAGCTTCTGCCTTCTACTCGTCGTGCTCCTCATGGCCTTGGACCTTCACGTAAGTAGGGTTTGACTCAACCTTCCACCCGTACGCTCCCTCGTCACACTCTGCCCTCAGCTACTGTTCAACTTGAGATGGCTGCTCAAAGCCATGTAAACGCAGGCGTAGGAAGAGCACTTGGCTGCTCTGCTCCTCACGGCTGGAGCTTGATGGCAGGACCTACTGGAGGTGCAGCTGCGGTTGGCTCTTTTAAAATGGCGTCTTCATTTACTCCTACATTACATTACATTACAGTCATTTAGCTGATGCTTTTATCCAGAGTGACATGCAGTTCTTTAGACTAACCAGCGGCCAAAATCCTCTGGGAGCAATGTAATGGTTAAGGGCCTGTAAATCTTGTAAAGCACCCAGGGATGAAGAGTGTTTCATAAGAGCTTATTGTATTGTATTTTCTATTGTACTGCCTTCATCCTAATAAAACATCCATTGGCTTTGCTGTTGCATTGTTGTTGGTCAGCTGTGGCCCAGAGCTTGTGTACTCTCACAGAACAATGAGTTTCAGTGCGGAGTGTCATGGTGAACCAGCTCTTGGATAGTCTTTATTGTCCCTGAGGGGCCATTTGGTTTGCAAACAGTAGTAAACACAACCAATTCATACTGCACGCAGGCATGCTTTGCCATCCTACTCAGCAGAAACACTTATTCAAAAACAGGAAGGACCATTGGGCAGCTTCCTGTCCTGCGAGGCTAACGCACACACTTATCATGTTGCACCTTTGAAAGGCGTTGGATTAGTGTTTGGTGCTACAGAGTGTGAGGAAAGTGGACGTGGTGCTCCCTTGATTGGTCGCAGACCAGTTCATCATGAGGCACAGGGGTGGCTGGGTGGGGTTCACTACTGCTGTGTTTATGTGTCTTGTTCAGAAAATGCATCAGCTACATCACAGCCGTTGTATCGTCCACCAACATCAATGTAGACGTGTAGATTAAATCAATATTTAGCAAGAATAAAGCCAAGCTCTTACGGTATTACGGCCAATTATGGGCCATAATAGGTGGCCTTGGATTCTGGAAGCATTCCCCATGACCAATTCCTGACTATGCTGCCCTCGACTCCTTTTGGTAACTAAGGATTTGTGTAACCAAATAAAGCATCAAATTGTGAACTGCATACGTGTGTGTGTGTGGGTTTGGGGCGGTGGTTTTGGGGAGGCAAACAGGAAAGGGTGGCCATCTCCATACCGACAGATTTATCCGTCCAATTTTAGTTGGTGTAGATATTTTAGAGGTTGATCTGGTCTTTGCTGGTGAAGTTTCCATAATTCCTTGCCCCACCACCAGTGCTATGGATAGAGACAGGGCAGGTGTCAGCAAGTTCGTAACGGCAAACGCATACCATGTCACCCCTCAGTGTCTTTTCCCATCAATGCTCCCCCCCCCCCCCCCAAGTAATTCCACACTGGAATCCTCCAACAAGAGGATGTTATGAGAAGCTACGAGATTCATCAGACAAAGAAGCACTCACAATGACGACTTTAACAGCAAAGGGGACATTACAGAGGAAAAGCGATATGGTTCTTTTGAAAAAGCTTCTGTTGACCTAGCTCCGTGTCTCAGTTCCCCACGCCGTATCTTGCTCAGCGAGCCACAGAAACCAAAACAAAAAATGCTATGAGCCGTGAGGCGCTCCCCCAGACTTTCAGTCCCAACCCCGCACCTTTGTTTGTTCTGCCACACGTATCCATGGAAACACCCACAGCAGTTGCCAGAGCAGCATCCTCTAGGGGGCGCCCTCTCCTCTTCTTCTTTGTAGCCAACAAGCTACTGAACACATAGGTTCCAAGTACAAAAATGCAGATATTTAGAGCTGAGTAATTAAGTGACTGAGGCTGAGTGGTGAAGCTCCTCCTCCAGCTCTGGCACACCAGTCACCTGCATTCAGTAAATAATAAGATTATGTGGTTTGGGGTAAGAATGGAACCAAACCCAGAAGTGTGTGTGGCAGTCCAGGAGCTGGGTTACCTGTGCTTGTTCAAAGGTGAGCTGGGTTACCTGTGCCTGTTCACAGGTAAGCTGGGTTACCTGTGCCTGATCAAAGGTGAGCTGGGTTACCTGTGCCTGATCAAAGGTGAGCTGGGTTACCTGTGCCTGTTCAAAGGTGAGCTGGGTTACCTGTGCCTGTTCACAGGTAAGCTGGGTTACCTGTGCCTGTTCAAAGGTGAGCTGGGTTACCTGTGCCTGATCAAAGGTGAGCTGGGTTACCTGTGCCTGTTCAAAGGTGAGCTGGGTTACCTGTGCCTGTTCAAAGGTGAGCTGGGTTACCTGTGCCTGATCAAAGGTGAGCTGGGTTACCTGTGCCTGTTCAAAGGTGAGCTGGGTTACCTGTGCCTGTTCACAGGTAAGCTGGGTTACCTGTGCCTGTTCAAAGGTGAGCTGGGTTACCTGTGCCTGTTCAAAGGTGAGCTGGGTTACCTGTGCCTGATCAAAGGTGAGCTGGGTTACCTGTGCCTGATCAAAGGTGAGCTGGGTTACCTGTGCCTGTTCAAAGGTGAGCTGGGTTACCTGTGCCTGTTCACAGGTAAGCTGGGTTACCTGTGCCTGTTCAAAGGTGAGCTGGGTTACCTGTGCCTGTTCAAAGGTGAGCTGGGTTACCTGTGCCTGTTCAAAGGTGAGCTGGGTTACCTGTGCCTGATCAAAAGTGAGCTGGGTTACCTGTGCCTGATCAAAAGTGAGCTGGGTTACCTGTGCCTGTTCACAGGTAAGCTGGGTTACCTGTGCCTGTTCACAGGTGAGCTGGGTTACCTGTGCCTGATCAAAGGTGAGCTGGGTTACCTGTGCCTGTTCAAAGGTGAGCTGGTTTACCTGTACCTGTTCAAAGGTGAGCTTAGTTACCTGTGCCTGATCAAAGGTGAGCTGGGTTACCTGTGCCTGATCAAAAGTGAGCTGGGTTACCTGTGCCTGTTCAAAGGTGAGCTGGGTTACCTGTGCCTGTTCAAAGGTGAGCTGGGTTACCTGTGCCTGATCAAAAGTGAGCTGGGTTACCTGTGCCTGTTCAAAGGTGAGCTGGGTTACCTGTGCCTGTTCAAAGGTGAGCTGGGTTACCTGTGCCTGTTCACAGGTGAGCTGGGTTACCTGTGCCTGATCAAAGGTGAGCTGGGTTACCTGTGCCTGTTCAAAGGTGAGCTGGGTTACCTGTGCCTGATCAAAAGTGAGCTGGTTTACCTGTGCCTGATCAAAGGTGAGCTGGGTTACCTGTGCCTGATCAAAAGTGAGCTGGGTTACCTGTGCCTGTACAAAGGTGAGCTGGGTTACCTGTGCCTGATCAAAGGTGAGCTGGGTTACCTGTGCCTGTTCAAAGGTGAGCTGGGTTACCTGTGCCTGATCAAAGGTGAGCTGGGTTACCTGTGCCTGTTCAAAGGTGAGCTGGGTTACCTGTGCCTGATCAAAGGTGAGCTGGGTTACCTGTGCCTGTTCAAAGGTGAGGATGTGAGGGGAAGTGCTCCTGTTGTCACACTGTTCAGTGTTGGTAGAATCACGGTCTGATTAGCCAACATAAGGCCACTTTGTTGTAGGGGAAAACCTGCCATCTGTCTGGGTACAGTGAGACAAATCAAAACTCAGACCATACAAGTCAGCACAAGACTGACAGACAACAAAGAAAACCAGCTTTCAGTGAGACTGAGCAGGTTCAGCCACACAGGCAGGTTTACTCTCCACTTGAGAAAAAAAACACAGGAAACCAAAAACATCCCAACTACTAAATATAGTCTTGCAAGGCTTTTGAATGGGTGCCATAGAAGTGTCATTCTCCACTGGCTGACTAATGAATAATGGCCAGGAAAAGAAAAACGATTAACAAACGATTTGACAAGCTTACAGTTTAGGTGCCTGGGAACCAAATGCAGCATTCTCCCCTCTGCTTAAGATGCCAGGATTGGCAGAATGTCCCAGGCCGCTCTCCGTGGAACAGATGTCACACACAGGTGACTATATTCATTACAGTTATGGGAAAATGGAGGGAAAAGTGAGACCTGGCGTGACAAACTCAGGAAGGGGCAGCAGGAAACCCATTTTACTTTGAGCTCTGACTCAGAGCCGTCCCAAAAACCATTCAACAAACATCTGGACTGAGGCCAATACCCAGATCATAAACTAGGTCAAGGAAATGATTGCAGTTAGTTCCCCTAGGCCTAGGACATGATATCTGGAAGAGCTTGGCCTTTTAGCTCAGAATGAACACATGTCATATACCATATGGCCAGCTCAATTCAACTCCTTACTCAGTGAAAAGTTTTGAGTTAGTTCAGTCTTGAGTGCAAGCCCTTGGTTTGCAATTTTGCATTCCAGATCAAAATGGATAAGACATGGATTGGAGAAACCTGATCCCAGTTCAGAATTCCTGGCTGTTCGGAGATGTTTTCTAAATACAGACCTCCAGCCAGATTACAATCTTTCTACCCAGCCTACATACATTATGCAAGACTCTTAGTCCCAGATGTTTTTTTTTTTGCTGAGTGCTCCAGCGTATGTGTGGCTGTCCTGAAACGTTCAGGCTGAATCACTTTTGGGTCACACGTTCCTGCTGATATATATTACATACAGCAGGTTGGATCCTTGTATGAAATACATTATTCTGACATTTCACTGTTAGCCTGTTCTGTGAGGTCTGGGTCATTCTTAGTTCTATATATATGGTTATGGATTTTTGGGTTTGTAACAAAATGTCGCCCCCATGTGGTTACAGAAAAGCGTGGATTCTATGCTGCATAAGAACCGTTGCCTCTCAATGAGTTAAAAAGCTACTGTTTCCTATTCGTTAGTTTCCCATAGTTGTTTCGGATCTACACATCTAAAAAAAAAACACCCAACAAATTCCAGCACTTAAATAAAATAAAGGTATTTATATAAAACAAAGTTACACAAAAATTCCAGTTTCAAATTTTATTTTACCACAGAAAAGATAACGTCCACACTAAAAGCACAGTACTAGAAACCAAAAACTACATCAAAAAATGTAACACATTGGTCATATTATAAAACTAACATATACTCAAATAATTACAAATGGCTGGCAACATTCATATGTAATTATTGAGCTAAAGCTCAGAAACACCCTGAGAAGAGCACAGAACAGTGTCTTTCATAGAAAAATAATCTGTAACAGTGTGTTAAATCACCCAACGGAACCCGAGGAAAGAAAAAAAAAAAATCAACACGCAAAAAAGAAAATTATAAAAAATCCTGCTGTTCATTACTGTGGCTGAGATTTTTCCAAACGATTCACTTTCAAACGCAGCCACGGTTCCCTTCCAATTTAGAATGGCAAATTTAATCAGTCTAGTCCTCATTTTAATGGATCTTCAAGTCTTAAAGATCTATGCAGTCTAATTTCAATACACTTTCTCCCTAAGTCTTACCTAAAAAAAAATGTTACTTTACAATTTATGTACTTTTTTACCAAAAATGTTCTGTGTTAAAAAAAGGGGGAGGGAATATTGTGCAAAACATAGTTTTATGTCCTCTCTCAAATTTGTTTATAATTGGTAATTATTGGTGTGCTCAAAGGCCAATGGTGATTCACACTAAACTCTTACTGGAATTCAGCTATGGCTTCAGTGCAAACAGTCCATAAGTTATGACCTGACTTTCAGACCGTTCATCCAGCCAGGCTGCCCACTCTTATCAGCTCAACGTCCTCCCTTTTAGTCACTCAACCAGACCACAGGTCCATTTACCAAAATGGTATCAAAGCTTTGTTGAACCGTAAAGCATGTTTTCCTGGAAGGAACTGTTTCGCAAGCCATGAGTAAAACACAAATGGAATGCTCCCTGAAAATTTGAACTTGCGGCACAAACAAGAGAAACAAGCAGAGGAACAACTCCCACTAAAAATTCAAGTAAGATTGACAGAATTTGGTAATATGCCAACGTTAAAGTCTGAGAGTGATTTGCTCGATTTAAATAAATAAACTTTCTGACAAACGCAGTATTCAGTAACTTAAGGTATGGCTAATGGATTGCACCTGTCCCTGCCACACCTATTGGCAAAACACATCACACACTGATTACATTAACGTACATAACAGCTGATCATGATTTTGCTGCAACAGGATTATTACATAACGGAGCAAAGACCATCTTCAGCCAATCACAGGGCCCCAGAGAAACCCTTCCTGAGTCGTGACCTTAAGATGACCTCATCTCCGCACTCATTCTCACGCGTCTTCTTCTGGGAACTTGAACTTGGCGTAAACGATCAGCATGACCAGCGACATGACCACGCACAGTGAGCCAATCACCAGGTAGGCGATGCCCAGGAACTGGTTCTTCCCGCCCATCCAGGAGACGTTGCTAAAGACGACCTTCTTCCGCCCGTCAAAGCTCAACACAGGGTAGTCTGATGACCTGGTTAAGGAACAAACTCGCTTGAAGAGAGTTTGGGTGACTCTCTTCAAGCCCCGCCAAAACTGACCTATGTCCTCAGCACCACCAATCAGCCCTCCATTTGACTCAGGGAGAACTGGTCACCCATGTGACTCTTCAGGCACCTCACACTGCATCAATAAACAGTCATGACAACAGATGCACAGGTTGTTTTTGCAAGAGGCACAAAGGTAATAAACTGTTCACATAAAATGAGTGACCCAAATCGCACATGAAATGAATTAATGCAAATGAATATTTCAAAAGTGCATGGATTTGAAATATTGCCCATCCTTCGGCATGTTTGAGAAACATGAAGTTACCCTGTCCTCAATAATTAAGCCTGCAGGTGTATGTCCAGTCAGCAGAGGGCACTAGAGAGCCATGGCTGAGGAATTTAACCTGCTTCACCCCAATTCTTCCCCAGCGAGGCTGAGCCATTTGCCCAAGGAACCTGACTGCATCCAGTCTTATATCAGCAGCACGTTTCAGCTGTATAAACACAGATAGATAAACATGAATTACAATATCTCTCACATTTTTTAAAACCACAACGGTGATCCTTGGTGCAAACAGAGCTTACACAACCAAAAGGGCTTTATAAAAGAACTCGATTGTTAAGGAAAGAACATCAAACAATAGTATACATGCATGTGGTCAGGGAGTTTCACCTTGGGTCTAACGAAAAAAAAAAAACCAATGTATTTGCCTTCCTCTCTGTCTGAGCTGAACTGTGGTGATCTTTCATAAAAGAACAAAATGACAAGACACAAAATGGCTGCCGCAAGTCACCCATTTGGGTGCTATGGACAAGTGGCAGCTGAGGTGACCTTTGAGATTGTGAAAACCGTTGTTACAACAGGAGCTTTATCACTATCACCTTCACGGTTATGACAACACTGATCTGTACAACGCTGTCATAGCCCTACCAGCTGAATGGAAACAAACACTGTGGAGGGAAAAAGGTGGGAGCAGAGATGAACAGCGGCCGCTGCGGGATAACCGAAAAATCAGAAATGAATTCAGAGATGGATAATTCTGCGGACAAAAACAGATTAAACAGACAGCTTTGGGTCCTGTGCTTATTTCCTCCCAGCACAAACTGGGCCAATGGAGACTTCTGCTCCAGATCTCTCAGGGTAACAATGCCTCAACATTCCATTCTCTCTCTTTTACTGGCAGGGCAGGGCAGGGCTACGCCTTCATTAACCAGTTAAACCAGTCAGACTGGCTGCCAGCCAATGGATCCTTCCACGGTTTCAGCTGCCGAACACCCTGGTTACAGTCAGCAGTGACAATGAGCTCCAGAGAACACGTGTGCGGTGTAACGCCCCCTGCCCCCCTGCCCCCTTTTCTAATTTGAGATATTTGGTTGCAGATTCTTTTAAAATAAATGACTGCCTGAAATCTACAATCCACAGAAGCCATACGTACGGAACACCCGGTATATGATCCACCTGTGATATTTACCTGCCTAACAACACACCTTAAACAGAGACTGTTTGAGCAACTCCAAAAGGATCATTACAGCGCTAATGTAAGCTAGCTTTGTCAGTCTGGAACTGGGACTGGTGAAATGCATGCAGCAAAAATGATACATCCAATAGGATTTAAAAATATCATCTGAATTAGTTAAAACTGCTGTTGCTAAGCGATGGACACTAAGGCTGGTTTACCTGCTCTTTGCATTTATGCAATTTTATGCACAGACATTTTGAACTTGTGTGCAAGGTCCCTATCAACTAAAGAAAAGCATCTCTGTTGTGCTTTGCTCCTGTATTTGTTAAATTTAACTCAAACTACTGGTTTAAGTTTGCTACTTTGTAGTACTTTATTATTTCCCATGGCGTTTTCATATTAGTTTAGTTTACAATCTTATTTTTATTGTACGCACTTTGGGTTATAAAATCAGAATTTGCTGTTTAAGTTTCCTTTTTGTGTAATTTCTGAGATTTTTATTACCGTATTGTTTTTATCATCGTTACTCAAGTAAGGTCATTTATCAGTCACTCTCACCCAGAGAGGCTCAGAGGACGGCAGGTCATGAGGTCATTCACCCGATTAATATGAGCTACAGTGCCAGAGCTGGCTACCAGCACTCCCGGGCTAGTGGGCAGAATCGCATGTATGCAACACCACTGAAGTACAGATGCCCGTTAGCTGAGGTGCTCTGGGCTGCTGAAAGGATACTGTAGGTAATGTCCAGGGAGTAGTTTCCAGCAGGCAGGCCCTTGGCATAATCCCCCTCCGTGACTCGCCGGTACAGCTTCCTGAAGTCAGGGAAGGCCGCCGCCCTCATCCACACCAGGAAGTCCTGGTTCAGGAATCCGTTGTTGGATGAGTCCTTCGGGTCGAGCTCGTATGCCGGCCTGGCCCAGTTTATCGGTTTCACGGTTTCTGAGGAAGGCAGAGAGAAACCAAGCCTGAATGACCTCCAGTTAGTGGGTGGTTTAAAACCCCAAGTTAGCTACTTGTTATACCTGACTCATATCACACTGGAATGATTATGGGCAAATGAACATAAAACAGACATACACCAAAATACATAAAATATAAACTGATGTTTCTGAAAATTTTGAGGGGGATAAATGTAGAAGCCGTGACTTAAGCATCTACACTTCCACTACCCATTATTACAATGGGGCTGTACTGTCAAAATTATTCTCTTAGGCATTGATCAACCATGACAAAAGAATATGAATGAGAGATGGCAGTGCATTTTAGCAAAATATTTTAGCATACTCCAGAAACAGGTCAATCAACTCAAACTGTACACAATCCGTACAGCCAAGTCACAGTGCCTCCGGGTTTTTCACGCCAGATACTTCATTACCCAGCACCCTCCTTGTTTGAATCCATTCAGTCATCCAATCAGCTGCAGCATTTTCAGGGCACTTCCGGTTCCTGTTTTTTTGGAGTACGCTAAAATGTTTTATAAAACCCTGCCATCCATTGTGATTCATTTTGGGTACAGTGGCTAATGCTAAAGCTAAAGAAACAAACTGGCTGTATCAAAAGAATGGGAATTTCCAATTTAAAAAACAAAAACACCTGGACCAAACCCCCAACATTGCAGGCAAGTTCAAAGTCAATTTAACAAAGAGAGAAACTGCCAGGATAGTGAGGAGCTTCTTTTCATCTATCTGAACAGGCCAGAGAAAGGAATTTTTGAATTACTGGCGAAAGCTGCTTGGAATGAGCCGTTCACTGCAGAAGGGTTGCGGAATTTGATGTTGTAGTCGGTCCACCAGGCGATGCCCTTGCCATCTAATGGGACCTCCTTCTTCTTCCCGTTGACTATCTGGTACAGTTTGAAAGTGTCTGAGAAGAAGCAGAAAGCAAAACAAAATCAAAAGGTTTTTCTGGCAGGTCGTCAAACAGGAGGCAACTTACCATTCCCAAAATAATTTCACAACTGCCTTAATGGAAATTGCTGGCGATGAATTTTACTTTATAGTCTGTCATGTTTCACTTGGATCACAGCACAGTGACATTTTAATACCGTGATATCCATTTTGCTGCCTAAAGACAGGTTAATGAGCAAAACTCATGCCATCTTCCTTTCAAAATTAATTTATGAAACATTAACTTAATTGCAAAAGGCTGAATTTCAGGTTGATGGGACTCCTGTCATTATTCTGCAATATGATACACATCTGTAATTTCCATTAAGAATAGCTGAAAAATCTATGTTTAATGTATTGAAAAATGAATATAGGGATATATCTTGTTACTGGGGCTAGATTACAGATGATTTCTGCAAGATGGTCATGTTATTCGGCCCTCTGAATCTTGGGCAGACCTGTGTGTTTCACACAGGAGGTACTGAAAGTTACATACCGTTAAACATGCTGTTTGCAATGGATCCACAGGGCACGATAGGCCGATCCTGAGAGTCGTATTCATACGGGGAGCAGGTGTCAGCTGGAGACTGATTGACGGGAGAACAGAGACAGACCAAAACAGACATTTAAAACACAACTTAACTGACAGCTGCCAGAAAACCAATGCGCGTGACAAACCACAACAAATCACGACAACCCAAGTGAGACGACGAAAACTGGCATGCAAAATGATGTGTGTGACAACTCAAAGGGACATCAAATGCCCATGAGTGACAACCAAACCTGACGACAGAAACTGAAGGGATTCTTCAGCTCTAAACTCTGCGACAAAGGACCTAAAAAGGACCTAAAAAGGACATAAAAAGGACATAAAAAGGACATAAAAAGTTGCCAGTTGCAAATGGCCTGAAGCAGTCACCTTAAAGGCATCCAAGTCTCCTGATAGCTGGCTGTCATCTCTGGAAACTCCATACTTGCGGTAGTTCTGATAGTAGTTGGACAAGCCATAATAGAAGAAAACAGGACCCTGCAGGCAAGTACATAACAGAGTGGTTTTATTATACTTTTATTCTTATTTCACAAGGTGCATTAAGTAATAGAAAGAATCCCTGCACAAGAGAATTACGATTTCAGTTGACTCACCTGGTTTTGTAGAGGATTTAAAAAAAAAAAAAAAAAAAAGTCCTTCACCTTAGTATGAAACCAGCATCCAATCACTAACTACAAATACACGATGTTTACGTTTAAAACACCATCTGCATACGACACAAACCTTCATACAAAAATGGAATCCCTAAGAATGACAAAAAGCTGTTTCTCTCCCATTTACCAATAAGTGTTACAAAACAAACTGTTTATGTTTCTCCACTGACCGATACAGTTGCATGGTTCAGTTAATTGGGGTTTTTTGGATAAACGTGACTATTTGTTGGCTTGTAAGAGCTGTATTGGGACAGATGAGGTTTTCTATTCATAGCACCAGTGACATTTAAAATGTATTTATAAAATGCAAGCTTCACATCAGGTCGGTGCAAAACAGTCCAGGTCCACACAATTGTTAAAAACAACCCTTCCGACCTTTCAGCTGGAAGCAGCTTAAAAGGTTTGTTGGGTCAACAGGAACATCTAATATTACAGCAACAAGACCCAGAAGAGCAAGACAGGAGGAGACCACACCTCAAAGAGTTTGGACAGGGAGAAGTTGATGGTGCACACGCAGTTCTTCGTGCCCGAGTTGGTGCATTTGAAGCAGGGCGAGTCCTTATCCACGCCAGTGTAATCCCTCTGTGTGAAAGAACAACGGTACCGTGTTAAAATTTAACGAGGTCCAACGTGCGCGTCCGTGACCCAGCTCACCTCTCACATTACCACTGCTCAAGGTGTCACAACCGGCTAGGGTTGCCGCCACCGCCACACTAACAGGGTATCTCCTGTTACACCCCAAAACCAACCATGCCTTTGTCTGGGACACCTGTCTGTTTCCTATTTAATTTCAAGAAACAGCACGAAATAATACAAACACAACCAGACTCGCACTCCAGTATGAGTCACTGCCTTCTGTCCCAGATTCAGGCCTGTGTTAGCATGCATGTGTGTGTCCCAAAGATGCCGGCTCACTGGGGGGTACCGCCCCTGCTATATCAAAAATTGCGTATTGCTCATGATGGGGGCTGAGTGGGTAGGATGAACTGGGACTGGGTCTGTGTCTAGCCTAATGAGCCAAACTTACACCTCCCCACTACAACCCAGGCGGGGTAAGTACAGCTCCGACAGATAAGCCCTCAAACTGCCATGATGAAGGCAATACCAAATCAACTCAGTGAGCCAGGCCTAAGGCAGTGAATCAAACTGAGGCACGATGTACTACCTTGTTAAACAGTGAGACAACCTGTGTCACACCCTTCATTCAGGCTAAACATCTGATGGTCTATTTTTAGAAAACTTTCTTGCCATCCAGACCGGAAAACCTAACTTTGTGGTGTAAGAGACGGCCCTATTTCCAGGCTGAGGACCTCACCACCCTGGCTGATGAAAGCCGCCCACACTCACCTCCAGCACCTGGATGTTCTGTGAGGTGACGAAAAGGGCGATGCCGATGCCGATGAAGGCCACGCCGATGAGCACGAAGCCGGGGATGACGATCCCGGCGGAAAGCATGGGCTGCCAGGCGGGCAGCCGCTGCTGGGTGAAGGCTGTGTTGTCCGGCCTGTTGGCCATCTCTTCCTGGTTCTTCATCGCGCCCACTTGCAGTTTCCGGCTAGGATGGCAAAAGGGAGTCAGGTGGGGGAAACCACTCAACACTAATGACGTGGGGGTTGGGGGGAGCCAGGTTTCATGAACCCAAAAATACGGCGAGGTCCTGTTGGGTAGAGAGGGTGTTGATGATATTTGATATTTAATGCCAAGTCGGTACCAAAGGCCATCTCATGGCAAGATCATGGTGAAAATATTGATGAATAAAAACCACTTGATAAATCAAGACAAAACATACAATAAAAATACAAATATAGTCACAGAGTAAAACAAAAGTTATACATCACAAAGAGGAAAAAAAATATATTCAGAATACTTTAAATGTATTTGTAATAAAAATTCTAAAAAATGATCTTTCAGAATGAAACCTTTGCCTAATAGCAGTAAAAGCAGAGCAGTGTACCAAAACATACCTAAGAGTCAGGGGAGTCACACAAGAATCAGGGTAGCAAGGGTAGCATCGTAGCATAATGGTTAAGGAGCTGGACCTGCAACTGTTTTATGCATCTTATCTCTCTTGTTCATTGAATCTTTTCACTCATATCTTTATTATTTTATTTTTTTCCTCTCGTTTGTCTTTAGCACTTTGCCTCTTGGAGACATTGTTTTGTTTATTATTTTACTCTTAAGTAAAAGCAAAGTGTCAAACACTTTGCATTGCATGCACTGAACAGAGGGTGCTACACAAATCAAGTTACCACTTCTACTCCTCCTCCTCCTTAGGGTTTGCAGGTTTGCATATAAAGTGGGGCAATGCCATTGTACCCACAGATGTGGTACTTAACCTGAACCCTACCTGGCAACAGAACCCACCACCTCTATGGTGAAAGAGCAGATCGTTAACCATTGTACAACACTGCAACAAGGGGCTCATCATTTCAACCCGTCATTATGCTTTGCTGAGGAAAGTAAATACTTTTATTGGTTCAAAACGTCCTCTGTTGATAGCTCACTGTAGCTGCACCAGTTCTGTGGTTCATAAAACCTCTTTCGTAAATCAATTCTCAACAAAGAATTGATTGTACTTATTGTGGATATATACATAAACCCAGTAGTGTAGAGGTGGGTATACTGTCTGAAGAGGTGGGCATACTGTAACTCCAAAGCCCATATGCATTAATGGCAATAAGGCTAATAGGTGGGTATACTGTAACTCCAAAGCCCATATGTATTAATGGCAATAAGGCTAATAGGTGGGTATACTGTAACTCCAAAGCCCATATGTATTAATGGCAATAAGGCTAATAGGTGGGTATACTGTAACTCCAAAGCCCATATGTATTAATGGCAATAAGGCTAATAGGTGGGTATACTGTCTGAGGAGGTGGGCATACTGTAACTCCAAAGCCCATATGTATTAATGGTAATAAGGCTAATAGGTGGGTATACTGTCTGAGGAGGTGGGCATACTGTAACTCCAAAGCCCATATGCATTAATGGCAATAAGGCTAATAGGTGGGTATACTGTCTGAGGAGGTGGGCATACTGTAACTCCAAAGCCCATATGTATTAATGGTAATAAGGCTAATACGTGGGTATACTGTCTGAGGAGGTGGGCATACTGTAACTCCAAAGCCCATATGTATTAATGGTAATAAGGCTAATAGGTGGGTATACTGTCTGAGGAGGTGGGCATACTGCAACTCCAAAGCCCATATGTATTAATGGTAATAAGACTCAGGAGAGAATGAAAAAGAGGAGGCCTGCAGCACAGCATGTTTGTGTGTGTGAGGGGCACAGGCTTCACAAAGAGACAAGAAAAAATGTCAATTTGACCTTTAGTGGCATATTTAAAACACAATAACAACTTGACTCTTACAGGTTTAGACTCTCAGGAAATTAAAATGCAAGGGATTATTTTATTGTGGATTATATTTGTTACTCAGTTATCAAAAATTGAAGACAACTGCTACAGGGACAAGGTTTTGTTGAAATGCCTACAGTACTTTACAGCAGAGACAGAAAAAATATATACTTCTGATCTACAACCAGAAGAAATCTCCTGCAGAAAACCTGCCTTACACAGAGATCTTAACTCCAACTGGCGTCAGAACCAGAATAGTCTACATTATAAAAGAGCTGGCCTTCTTTCAGAGTTTTTGTGCAATTTTGGGTTCTCAATGGATCTAATCAACATGACACTGTCCGTTCTACTGTTTTGGGAGGCTTCGAAACACACCCTAATGTAGTATTTGCCTACGATTTGTCTACATGATTAACAAAGTTAGCATTTAAGTGGCATATACACAATCATGGCGACGTCTCGTTGCATGGGACTAGATACTGTTGTGATCTTAACATTTGGTAGATATTATTTGCACAAGTCGGCAATTGCAGCCTAACTTTCCGGCTTTGTTTTTGTGTATTCCAATACACAAAGCATTCCTGACACAAAGAAGCTACACCCATGTGCGCGGAAAAAACAAAAATAGTTAAACTGCTGCATTGTTCTGTACACTTAGTGAAATTTCTATTTCTTTTGTGAAGAGTCCGTATCAATGCTATATCAGAACATCATAACCATTTAAATGCTTAATTAATCTAACCTCACAGCGTCTGGATAGGTAAACAAGAGAATCGAATCTGTTACATATATGAATGTATTTCTACATTAACAAGATGTTTTATAGTGTATTCAAATAATATATTATCAGTCCAAAGAAATCAGTGAAAACATGCACCGCGTCACAGAAAACAATCTAATGTTGTAAAGCAAATATAATCTTACCTGAATTGGTCAAATGTGCTGAAACTTTGGACAAAAAAAACTTCAATAACAAAGTGAGGAGGAATAAGGAATATTTTAAAAGGAGATAATCAGCAAGCAAGTCCGCAAACAAAAACAAAAGACTAACAGCAAGTAACTCACCTGGGCTACCTCACCTGTCGACTATCTCTGAGACCCATCCCCACTTCCTGAAACTCGTGTTCTGTTAGTGACGTCACGGCCTGGCAGCTCAGCTATCTCATGCGGTGATCTCGAGCTGTCTTATTAGCCCTCTGTAATTACCTCATTTACTATACTGTATCTATTTCACGAATGCGACTATCAGCCATGCTTAAATGTACAAGTTATTTGTGTTCGTGTACGCGAATGGAGGTTGATTTAAGAAAAAACCAAACTGTTTATTCCTCTAAGGCACCAATAATTCTTGATGCTATCCCACATTGATCATGGTAAATAAATTTCGTAACGCGAGCACCCAACGTGAACGCGCACCTTGTCTCACGACCACGCGCAAGTGCATTTGGCATGAAGCTTTCGATTGGTGTATAATAGACAGGGCCTGTAACCAATGAGATTGTCCTAGTAGTCGAAGCGGTTCACTTTCAAACCAATAGGATTGTGAGGTGGGCAGGACATCAGGTTTCGGAGGACGGATTGCAAGGCTCCCTTTGTGCTGTGTGTGTTATTTACGGGGATCTAAAGGGTAAGCGGTGTTTAGTTTTACTTGACTAAATGTGTTTTTAACTAATAATACAGCCTAGCTTTTCGTTTAAATGTGTAGCATCTGGTCATGGTAGCCAGCTTGTGCCGTTTAGATCAGACTGTGACTGCTCACGGCATTTAGCTAGTTAACCTAATGAACACGCTGTTATTCAATGCGAATGGTGGTGCAGTTAGCCAGCCACCTAGCTAGCAGTTCATTGTCATGCGTTATGAAAGTAATGTTGATGTAATTTGTCACAATAAAGGTGTATGCGTTCTGTTCTCGATGGGATCTGTGTGATAATCAGTCACATATTTATATTTACCTAAAAAGTTTGCATAATATTTACGTTTCGCCGCACACACAGGTAGCATGTTAGCTCGCCTATTGCATTGAAATCATCCTACTAGCTGTTTGCTACCGGGGTCAGGATTGCAATGGTCAGACATGTTTTTGTTACGAAAGCTCAAGAAAACGGCTGATGTAAGCTTAGATGTGTATTCTGCTATCCATCTTTATAAGGAGCCTGTGGTCTAACGTTGATTTTTAAACAATCGTTGAAAGTACACCGCAACGAAGAGCACAAGAAGTGTGCTTTATTTAGTGCTATCTAGCCATTCAGCCGAAGGACTGAAGCTAGCTAACTTATTAAAGCGCCATTGTTTGACTCCACTGTGTGCATTTGACTATTCTTTTCATTCTGTCTTTATTTCTTAGTGATTGAATGGATATTACCAGGTGCTCGGAGAAATGGATAAAACAAGAAAAGGTTGTTCTACTGTGCAGTTATCATAACTGTGTCATCATTTTCACATTTAAGAATTTAAGATATGCATCGCACATTGCATCTTTGTGTCATGTTTTAATGTAGAGAAGGCAGGTGCATCTCTCGATAGCCAAGCGCGTATTTTCCAAAAACATTTTAGTTAATCGAAATGTGTATTCGATATGTATTAAATCGTTGGGATATACAGTGGGACATATGTAATAGTTAATATATAATGAATACGTTTTTATGAATGTGTTTGGTTGGCAGAGGGAGAAATTGGTGGCATAAACAAAGAACAGTTGGCAAGCCGGAGAAAAACATTAAAATACCTCAGAGAGCGATAATCAGTTGATGTTCAGTAGGTTAGCTTTTCGATTTCTCAGGTTCACTCATTAGGATAAAGCGTTGTCTGCAGGGAAACAAAGTTTAAGTAAGGAACAGATGCTGTGATCCTGTGAGGAAGGGCCAGCTCTATTGTCACCGCGGTTGTCACGTCGCCTCGTCGATTATGTATGCTATTCTGTGAGTGAACGAATTGGGAAACTCCGGGTTAAAGTGAAGCTCATAATTGCCACTTTCTTTTTAGTTTTGTCATTTACGTTTTTGTTATTTAGCAGTTTAAATGCTGACACGACATTTTTCACATTTTGAACAAATAACATACTGTCCCATTTTATCTCTTAAGTTCATATGCACATTTTTTTTTTGTTGACTGCTGAAACACGTACATTCAGTTAACTGAAGCATGAGGTTGGGTTCTGCTTGTACATTCTGTTTTTGAATTTGAATCTACTTTTTTTTTGTTTTTGTTTTGTTTTTTTTTTAATATGTGACTGCTTGCAGGAGAGGCCCCTGTCGTCCTCCATGATGCTGTCCAGTAAGAAGTCGGACCCGGGTTCCTCCTCTTCTTCCTCTGCTTCGGCAGGGGTGGGCGCCGACCGTGCCCCAGAGGTCCCCGTTCCGGCCCCTGCGGGCGCCCCCAGCTCCATCCCTCCTTCCTCTGAGGGTGGGGGCGCCCCTGGTGACCGCACTCTAAAGAAGAAGGAGCGGGCCTCCCCAACCGGCGAGCCTGGGGGGCCACCTCTCCCCCACCCACCAGGCCCTGGGGGGGTCGATCCAGACACTGCGGAGGGTCGCCGCACCAGCCGCCGGAAGAGAGCAAAAGTAAACACCCTGCATCTCTCTTCCCCGTGAAACGCCATTTTCTTTTTCATCACCATTCAGCATCTGCTTTCCCCTTT
The DNA here is from genome assembly GCA_019788955.1 of Albula glossodonta. NCBI lineage: Eukaryota > Metazoa > Chordata > Actinopteri > Albuliformes > Albulidae > Albula > Albula glossodonta. The sequence continues at coordinate 124,206 of JAFBMS010000337.1, forward strand.
TAACTCCCTGCATCTCCTTTCTGCTTCAAACCCCACCTTCCTCCCCGAACACCTTTCCTTCCCCCTTTTATCTCCCCATGTCTCCTGACCAGAGCATGGTTTTAGTGGAGTTTCAATGGTACTTCCTCCAGCAAGAGCCGGTTTTAATTTAGCGTCTAGCTTGCCTCCTGTAGCCAGGATATAGTTTCATTTGAGCATCTATGGTACTTCTTGTAGCCAGAACATGGTTTTATTTGTGTATCTGTGTTAGTTCCTGTCGCGAGGGCTTGGTTTTAATGGAGCGTTTATTGTGCCTCCTGTTGCAGGTGGAGTACCGCGAGATGGATGAGAGTCTGGCCAATCTGTCGGAGGACGAGTACTACTCAGAGGAGGAGAGGAACGCTAAGGCGGAGAAGGAGCGTAAACAGGTGCCCCCGCCCCCGGCCCCACCTGTGGAGGAGGAGAACGACAGCGAGCCCGAAGAACCCTCTGGTGAGTCTCTCTGTTTGATGACTCCTCAGGTGGGTCTCTCTGATTGGTGGTTCAACGAGTGTGTCTCTCTGATTGGTTATCCCTCAGGTGAATCACTCCAATTGGTGGTTTTCAGATGTCAGTGTTTCAGAGTTAAAAGCAAAGATTTAGAAAGAGAAAAAAAAGTGAAGATTTAGTGTGAGAACATCTGTTATGGAATGTAACGTAACCCCTAAAGAAGTGTTGAGCGATTTGTTGTGGGATTTCTGTTGCTGATTTTGCTAGAGCTACTCATCTTACCAGTAAATGTAACTCAAAATTTAAATTTGATCATCAGAAAAGATATTGTGTATATATGAAGTTTCAGACATGCTCCTAGAACAGGCTGCAGCTGAGAGGTTTTCACCTTGAATAGAATATCGTAGCAGAAGGGTCTTCAGTGACATAACTGAATTATGTGTCAGGTTCCTCTTCACCGCACATCGTAAATGGCTGTTTGAAATGAAGCAAGTCTTCACTCCCAAGAGTCGAGTTCAGCTCGTAAAGTCTAGAATAACAAGAGACAGAATATTCAAAGTACTTGTAAATGGTACTCACTGTAGCTTTGTGTATTGTTTTTTGGCTGGTTTTCCACTCCTTTTGAAGTGTCTGGTGATACCATGGCAACATAATGCCCAGCACAGCAGGGTTGTGGAATTAAGAATGTGTGTTTTCTCTTTTTGTCTTTGGCCTACATTAGTGAGGTTTCCTGTCAGTACGCTGGACCTTACTTGTGGTTCAGCTCTAGTTGTGCCAACCTGTACATTTTTACATTGTGTTGTAAGAATTTGCTTTGTTGTTATTCTGCTTGATTTTGTGCAGTAGCATTTTGTCATGATATTGAAGGAAAGAAAAATGTTATTCTGCTTCATGGAGGATTTAGCCGCATATATTGCAGGGTTCCCTGTTGGTAAAAGCTCTGTCAAGCCCACGGAAATGACAACCTCAAGACATGTGTATTGGACATGGGTCGACAGTTTATAGTTTATGTCAGCTGTCTTAAAAATGCGATTTACAGAGGAAGTGATTGTAAAAACAGTATTATGGGTGGGTGTTGAAGGCAGTGGTATTCCACCAAATCTCCTTATTTCAACACATTTTTAAAAATTTGCTTAATTTTTTTTATGGCCTATCCTGTGAACAATGTGTCATTTCTTCTTGAAAACGAGAAGTGCTCTAGAAGTCAGACTTTATAATTAATGATTTGTCAGGGTGTACATCATGACTGTGTCTGTCAGCACTGCGGTTGGCACTCACCTGTGTGTGCGTCTGTCGGTCTGTCTGCCTGTCCGGCTGCAGGCGTGGAGGGCGCAGCCTTCCAGAGCCGCCTCCCACATGACCGTATGACCTCGCAGGAAGCGGCCTGCTTCCCTGACATCATCAGTGGCCCCCAGCAGACCCAGAAAGTGTTCCTGTACATCCGCAACCGCACAGTGAGTATAAACATACGCTTACACACGCACTCATACCCACACGTGCCCATATACATACTCTCATATACACTTCACTGCATGCAGCCATGCATACATACACACACACATTCACACATGTACTCATACCCACACATGCCCATATACATATTCTCATATACACTTCACCGCATGCAGCCATCCATACATACACACACATTCACACACACATGCACACACCCCCGTCGCTCTTGACCCATACTGATACAGACTGTGGTGTGTGTTTCAGCTCCAGCTCTGGCTGGATAACCCCAAAATCCAGCTGACCTTCGAGGCCACAGTCCAGCAGCTTGAGGCCCCCTACAACAGTAAGTGTGCTAAATGTACCATGTGCTGCCAGCAGGGGGCGCTGTTAATCTTAATGCATATTTTTCAAAGCAAAGTTTCATGCAGTACATACTTGGGCTAAGTAATTAATCATGCTATAATCATAATTTGGTACTTTCGTCTCTTTCACTTTCTTCTCCCCTCCCTTCTTTCTTCATGTGTTTCTGATTGGCTGTTTGCCTTGGTCAGGTGATGCGGTGCTGGTCCACAGGATACACAGTTACCTGGAGAGACACGGCCTCATCAACTTCGGCATCTACAAGAGAGTGAAGCCCCTCCCCAGTGAGTAGGCTCCCTCTGTAACCCAATCTAATGGTGCAGTGTCACACATACCCATTCAACCTTATTTCAAATCTGCATTAGCCTCACAGATATGAGTTAATATGAAATATGACTGCTTCTCAAACCCCCTGCATTGTAACTCTGCTTAACTTGGGAGATGTACGTTCCTCATAAAGAAATAGTCTGTTAGTAACTGCTACTGTTAGTCTTTGGGTAGCGGGGGGGGGGGGGGGGGGGGGGGGGGCGGGTGATCATAAGGTAATGAAAACCTGCCCCAGCCAATCAAGTTCACCCACACAAGTCATGTACACCGAACAGAATGCAGAAAGCCTTGGCCAGAAGAGTAGTGATCTGTGTACTCCATCTTTGTCACTCCCTCCCTCTGTACTTTGGTCTTTCTTGCTTTCTTTCCTCACTCTTTCTCTCACCCTCCCTTTCATTCTTCCCTTTGCCGTGCTGTCTCACCCCCCTCCCCCCACCCCCCCGCAGCGAAGAAGACGGGTAAGGTGATCATCATCGGTGGTGGTGTGTCAGGGCTGGCGGCCGCGCGGCAGCTGCAGAGCTTTGGGATGGACGTGACGGTGCTGGAGGCCCGGGTGTGTAACGGTCTCATCTGTGCTCCTCACCTGTGTCCTTCACCTCTGCTCCTCACCTGTGACTACACAAACCAAACCCCATCCCTACCTGTGACTACACATACCAAACCCCAACCCTACCTGTGACTACACATACCAAACCCCAACCCTACCTGTGACTACACATACCAAACCCCATCCCTACCTGTGACTACACATACCAAACCCCATCCCTACCTGTGACTACACATACCAAACCCCATCCCTACCTGTGAGTACACAAACCAAACCCCATCCCTACCTGTGACTACACATACCAAACCCCAACCCTACCTGTGACTACACATACCAAACCCCAACCCTACCTGTGACTACACGTACCAAACCCCATCCCTACCTGTGACTACACGTACCAAACCCCATCCCTACCTGTGACTACACGTACCAAACCCCAACCCTACCTGTGACTATACGTACCAAACCCCATCCCTACCTGTGACTATACGTACCAAACCCTATCCCTACCTGTGACTACACGTACCAAACCCCATCCCTACCTGTGACTACACGTACCAAACCCCATCCCTACCTGTGACTACACATACCAAACCCCATCCCTACCTGTGAGTACACATACCAAACCCCATCCCTACCTGTGAGTACACATACCAAACCCCATCCCTACCTGTGAGTACACATACCAAACCCCATCCCTACCTGTGACTACACATACCAAACCCCATCCCTACCTGTGAGTACACATACCAAACCCCATCCCTACCTGTGACTACACATACCAAACCCCATCCCTACCTGTGAGTACACATACCAAACCCCATCCCTACCTGTGAGTACACATACCAAACCCCATCCCTACCTGTGAGTACACATACCAAACCCCATCCCTACCTGTGACTACACATACCAAACCCCAACCCTACCTGTGAGTACACATACCAAACCCCAACCCTACCTGTGACTATACGTACCAAACCCCATCCCTACCTGTGACTATACGTACCAAACCCCATCCCTACCTGTGACTACACGTACCAAACCCCATCCCTACCTGTGACTACACGTACCAAACCCCATCCCTACCTGTGACTACACATACCAAACCCCATCCCTACCTGTGAGTACACATACCAAACCCCATCCCTACCTGTGAGTACACATACCAAACCCCATCCCTACCTGTGAGTACACATACCAAACCCCATCCCTACCTGTGAGTACACATACCAAACCCCATCCCTACCTGTGACTACACATACCAAACCCCATCCCTACCTGTGAGTACACATACCAAACCCCATCCCTACCTGTGACTACACATACCAAACCCCATCCCTACCTGTGAGTACACATACCAAACCCCATCCCTACCTGTGAGCACACATACCAAACCCCATCCCTACCTGTGAGTACACATACCAAACCCCATCCCTACCTGTGACTACATATACCAGGTCCTGCCCTTAGCTACCATGGTGCGTATAATCTCCTCCCCTTACTACATGCGGGACTCATTTTAGGCTGCATTTGGGAAGGGCAGGCTATGCAAGAGAAGATGCTGTAGCTCATTCAGTGGGTCATGGGCTCACACTGTCCTGCAGGATGTGCAGGATAAAACCTCATGTAGATGCATTCCCGTACGGAGGTGTTTCTGCGCTCATTATGGAAGTTGTCTGGTGGTATCATGTCTCTCTCTGTGCTTCTGCAGGACCGTGTAGGGGGCAGGGTGGCCACGTTCCGAAAAGGCAACTACGTAGCGGACCTTGGAGCCATGGTGGTGACAGGGCTGGGTGAGGAACGGGACCTTTTAACCTGCAACCTGCAGCCTGCATGAAAACATGCATTCAGATAGCACAAACATGCATATGCACACACACACACACACTCTCATTATTTTAAGTCTTGTTGTCATGCATACACAGCCATTTTTGCTCCTTGCCCCAAGAAGTGCAGAAAATTTGCATTACCCCTCGTCTTTTGTTTCTGCATTAGCTGTAATGTGGTTAAAAGTTAATTAGAAGTCAATATCATGAAATAAAGAGAGGGAAATAGTGGAGTTTTCTCTTCTGACTGCCACCCCTTGGCCAGTATTCTGTAGGTCGAAAGGCCTTGGAACAGCGTCACAGTGCAGATGCTGCAGTGCCTCTGTTCTCCAGCAGATGGCAGTCTGCTCCCAGCAAATTCACCCCGTCCTGAGCTCAGCCAGTTGAATTTTATCTGCATTGCATATGTCTAGGATTTAAGGTCTGACATGCTAAAGTGATCTCACTTTAACTCTGAGCTGCTTTAATCCTGCTTTAAGTGGAAGGCAATAAGTCTTCAAATAAGTTTAGAGTAGAGAAACCTCAGCATCATTTGACCCCAAAGTTCTGCAAGGTCACAAGCTTGTGTCCAGCCTCCGCTGTCGGTTCCTGCAATTGGAAATGTCCCATTGTGTGATTGAGCTCATGAAATTCTCTGTACGGCTTTTGGAACAGAAGCCTGTAACAGGGCATCTACATATCTTCTCACAAGGAAACTTCTTTAGGAAACTCACAAGGTTTCCTAAAAGGAACACCCTTGCAGTGATGGACTTCTAACTTAATGAGCTGGTTCAGTCTTAACACTTTTATATAACGCTCACTCCAGGCATTAGTTCACTGGATGTCAAACACACTACGGCAAGGAACGATGTGCACATACTATAATCAGTACAGATATGCCAGAAATCGTAGGTATTATAATAGTACCATTAATAAGCAAGCCACATGTCTTTTAAAAGGCAGGTTTATTTTACCTGAGACTCAGGACTGTCTGACTTTTTTAAATGCAAAACATAAAGTGGACATTTGTGAAATTCCATTCTGCCAGCCCCTCAGGACATGTTATTTTTACAAGCCTCGTAAAATCCTGCAGTAAGAAAGAAACAACTAAAAATGATTTACTTGCATATTTGTGTTTATTGGGCTAATAATAAAAAGTTTTTGTTTTTATGTTTTTTTTTTTGTTTAACATACTTCAGACATGTGGTAGAGGTGAATCAGTCAGACGGTTTCGTTCCCCTCTGTCTCTTATTAAGTTGTGGCAGGTGAGGATGAGATGCGGTTCGTTTCGAGTTTCTGTGTTATGCTGGCTAAACAGGAGCGTGACCCCTGCCCCCCCCACAGGCACCTGGGCTGTAGCGGTCAGGGCAGGGGACGGGGGTGTCCTGTGCTCCCCTGGGTTCTGTGGTGAGGAGGGGTGCGGGGCGATTACGGGAGACTGACCCTCGGTGTCTCCGCTCAGGTGGGAACCCCATGGCGGTGGTCAGTAAGCAGGTGAACATGGAGCTGGCCAAGATCAAACAGAAGTGCCCTCTGTATGAGGCCAACGGCCAAGCCGTGAGTATCCCACGCTCAACTCATTATTTCATTAGTAAAGTATGTCAGGAATGTATTTCAGCATGATATTAATAATCTGTTTATTCAAAGCTACATCCTTACTGGCTGCCCAGCTGTACTTTTTTTTTTTTTTTTTTTAACCCCTGATCTTTTTCCCAATCCAAACTCAACCAAACTTGATCTCCCATTAGTAACCTTTTTCTGCAAAAGCCCCATCAGTTTTTCCTCACACTCCCGACGCACCGCTAAATACATACTGCCAGTGTCATCAGAGGATTACAAGGTCAGCATGTAATCAGCTTGGTCATCCGCACATGCCTAGCCTGACCAGGAGTGGCCGCTATAGGGCAATGAGGCCAACAAAACTAGTTGGCTCACCCCCTATTGTTCCCTCGAACACCTCTCACAGGGCTAATGCTCCGCTTTCAGAATGAGTGTCTCCACAGTAACTGGAGGTACAGCTACATAGATTTGCAAATGCAGCTCAGGTAGAAGATATCGCTTAAGGATAAAAGGGTGTTGCCCCACCTGAGAGTTGAACTTGCAACCTTTGAGTCACAAGCAGAGGTTCCTGTACATTATGCTTGGTATGCACTCACTCAAAATGTCACTGATTAGAAGAAGTCTGACTGGAGCCCAACTAAAGCATGACAGAAAGGTTTTAGCTGACAGGGGTCCTCCTATTTCATTGCACAAGAGTGCCCCCTGTGGTCAGTTGGGTAATTGCAACCCGCTCTTTCTGATGCAGTGACTGCATTTGAAGGCTTCTGGACTGCGCGGAAAAAAGCCGCTGGTAGAGGCTCATGCTGTGGGGGAAGGCGTGCTTATCTGCGCCGTCCCAAACTGTCAGGGAGTTGAGCTGCACCCTTCTGATTAGTCTCGTTTCCTAACCGCTCCTGTGACTCCTAACCCACCCCAGGAGGAGTGCTTTGTGCATACACATTTTATTTGCAATGTTAAACGAACCTTTGTTTCTCCAAAATTGCACCTTCTCTGTAAATAAGAAAACCTGTTTAAATTTCACTTTAAACTTCCAAATATTAGTTGCATGGTCTTTTCAAAGAATTTTGTCTGTCACATAGCTGTGAAACATTGAGAGAACACATTTAATGATGCAAGATTCCTGTAAATATATAAAACTTAAAAATTGCAAAACAAGTAGAGATTTTTTCTTTCATTTCAAAGTTCATTTTTTGTTAGTGATTCTTATAGCTAGCATAAGGTTATTGGAGGAAGGCATTTCTCTGCTGGAGATTTTATAGTACTGTTGGCATAACATTGTCAGCGCTAAGCTCTGCAATGCCTAGTTTGTTGTAAATGTCAGCATAGCGTTAGCAGAGCTAGGCTTTGCAGTTTCCAGTGTATTGCAGTGATGTCAGCGTAGCACTTTTGGAGCTAGTCTGCTCCTCTGTGTTTGCTGCTCTCTCTCTGTTTATCTCTGCTCTGTCCCATGTCAGCAGCTTAGCCTGAGGAAGGCAGGGTGGATTCACTTAGCCTCCTACCCAAGCATGTTATTAACACCAACTCTCATTTTCCCATAGCCCAACGGAACGGGAGTGCAGTGTTGTTAGAGGAGGAATAAACAGTGTTGCCAGAGTCCTCCCGTTATCCCCCCCCCCCCCCCCCCAACCCCCCAGGCACAAGGATGTTTGGGGTTATTTTTCCCCTCAATTACACAAAAGCAGGGGGTGCAGTGGGAACCACATTCTGCAGCCGATTTCCTGCTTTGTCCCGAAAACCTAATTAAGTGTCATTCTTTTTATTCGTACATAAGCCTGGTGGAAATTTGTTTCTGTTTACTGTTCTCTAAATGTCTGTTTGCGTTTTTTTTTCTCTTTTTCTCTCTCTTTGTTCTGGTCCTCCCTTTTGGGCTGTCCTCCACATGAAGGGTGAACGTTGCACAAGTGTACGTATACTTCTTTATTTTTTATTATCACATTATGTCTATTCATAAATGTATTGTGCCCTAACTTAATAATTCAGATTGAATTTCCCCATCTTTTGATGCTCTGAAAAGCATGTGGCATCCCGCATGGGGGGAAAAAAGGATAGATTAACTATAAATAGATACAATAGGTTTTAGTGGACTCCGTCATGACTTATTCAAGCGTTAGCTCATTGTGTTTGTAGCAGAGAGTGTGCACAGTTTTCCTCTCCCCCCGGGCTGGCTTAGGATCCATTGTTGGTGAATAGCTGCTACCTGTAAAAGCACAGAGGGCTTTGTTATCGTGGCGCTTCAATGCATCTCCGGAGGGCCTGTCTGCCTGAGTTTATCCTCTCTGTGAGGGAGCAGTGGCTAAGGATAGAAACGGTTTGAGTCCCTGCCCCGCCATTACCGGCTACGGCTGAAGGCTCACGCTGGCGAAGCAACAGGTGACACAGCTTTGCCGGGGTATAGTAGGAGGTTAACAGGTTAAAATCCACAACCTCATCGTTCACCAGCTGAGTTCCCATGGCAAGAATGGACGATAGGTGTGGTGTCGTCTCTGCGGCGTGGAAGAGAATCGAGGGCGAAATCAAAAAGCAAACTGGTGGTGTCCCTCCTGCACGGCTTTCTCCTCTGGAGTTCGTGGGAGACAGTGACTCACTGCGGCTGGAAGAACAATAGAAGTGAAGCTAGCTGTGCTCCAGGGCTAATTCCCTGGCCTCCATGACTCTGCCGGCCTGGAGAAGCCTCTCTGCTTTACAGCGGGACTCAACCCAAAGAAAGAGAAAGATGTCTTTTGTCTTTTCATTATAGTCTACTATTTATTTAAAGAAGATACATTAGGCCTATTAGCTGACTCCATGAAGAGCAAATACACAGGGCGTTGTTAGCATGGATGTCCAAAAGCTATGGTGGTCTGCCTGCATTGGGCATGCTCAGAACTGTGTGTGAGCATGGCGTGTTCAGCTTGCAGGGGAAACGCATGGCTGAGGGACTTGGTCAGAGGTCACGGGGTGGAGGTGACAGGCAGGAAGTGGTACTGTGCGGTTTTGCGACGATACCGTCCAGCAGTATGTCGAGTCCCATTCCTCTGGGATGGTGATGAAGACACCTTGAGATGTGGGTGGATTCCCTAAAATAAATCCTGCTTTGTAGAAGTCTGTTTCTTTGTAAATATCCCTGTCCAGTACATTCTACTGACAGTCGGAGGAAATTATAGCTTTATTGTTGGTGACAGAGCACTTGAACTGGAAGCCTGTTTGTGCTGGTTTGGCTTCAGAGAGGAAAACATGGATGTGGGTCCCGTCTCTGACTCACACAGAGCTGTGGATACGCCACCACGCCCCTTTCAGATTCAGCACAGCGCGAGTCTGTTTTGAATGGTTTTGTGGGGAAAACCCAGGCTTTGGAGCTGGGGAACACAGCTCTGGTCCCGGAGGCCTTCAGTCTTCCGGTCTTCCTGAGTTTTTTTTTTTTTTTTTTTAATTTTAATATGCCTCAGAGTCCAGACATTGGCTACTGATTAACTAAAACCACAAAAACCTGCAGACACTGCCCCCTTCAGGACTGGAGTTAAGGCTGTGGAAAGTAAAGCGGATAAAATAATCAGGTAAAGGGAGAGGAGCAGGAAGATTTGGATGGATGAGGAAGTAAACTAATGGAAGCAGGAAGTGGCAAAGATCATTTGCCGGGAAAAAGTCCTACATTTACCATTTTGGGATTTAAATTTTGCATGACAGATTGCATGAATATTTTGGCACACCCTCAAGTTTTAATGCTAAACTGTTAATCTGAAGACATTTTTAAAGCATTACCTGGAAAGTAGGTTTAGGTAGCGGTTATTTTGGAACAAAACCTCAAAACAATCAGAGCTTTAGGTGTGTCAAATGTTCCAAATGTTTGACACGCTTACTGACTCTGATGTAGCAGGTCATGTTTAAGTTGTGTAAATTTCTGTTTGAAACATTCACCCCAGGTGCCGAAGGAGAAGGACGAGATGGTGGAGCAGGAGTTTAACAGGCTGCTGGAGGCCACGTCTTACCTCAGCCACCAGCTGGACTTCAACTTCCTCAACAACAAGCCTGTTTCCCTGGGCCAGGCTCTGGAGGTTGTCATCCAGTGAGTGTTTAGCACTAAACGCTGCAACATTTACGAACAGAGTTTTTGACGCACTAAGTTTCTGTTCTCCGAATGTACCAGGAAGTAATTTAATCTATGCCACCTTGTTCTGCTGCTCGAACTCAACCTGAAAAATCATCTGTACTTTATCATTTTTACTTACCTGACTGGTTAGTCCCACTGCAGGATGGGAAGTGTAGTTTACTCACTAGGCTGTGTGTCATAAAGCACCATAGGAATGGTAGTTTACTCACCAGGCTGTGTGTCATGAAGCACCATGGGAAGTGTAGTTTACTCACAAGGCTGTGTGTCCTGAAGCACCATGGGAAGTGTAGTTAACTCACCCGACGTTTTGGTTCCAGGCTGCAGGAGAAACATGTTAAAGATGAGCAAATTGAACACTGGAAGAAGATCGTAAAGACCCAGGAGGACCTGAAGGAACTGCTCAACAAGGTTGTGTGTGTGTGAGTGTGTGTGTGTGTGTCACTCTCACCTGTGTTAGATGGTTGTAGTGTTTGTGTATGTCTCTCACCTGTATTACATTGTAATATAGGTGTGTGTTTTTTTGTGGATGTTTATGTAATGTCTCTCTCCTGTGTTACGTTGTGTGAGTGTACGTGTTTGTGTGTGTGTATATATGTATATACATGTATATATGTAATGTCTCTTTCTCCTCTCTTAGATGGTGGCCACTAAAGAGCGGGTGAAGGAGCTCCATCAGCAGTACAAGGAGGCCAGCGAAGTCAAACCCCCCAGAGACATCACCGCCGAGTTCCTGGTCAAGAGCAAGCACCGCGACCTGACCGCGCTCTGCAAGGTGAGATTCCGACTCACTGTCACCTTCCGACCCTCTGTAAATGGGAGCGTGACCGTGGTGTGCAAACGGAGGTGGGGAATGACTGTAACGTGACCATAGTGGTGTGCAGGGCTGGAGGTTAGGGTAAGATTGGGGTTAGGAGTTAGGGTTTAGGGTTATTAGGGCTGGAGGTTAGGGTAAGATTGGGGTTAGGAGTTAGGGTTTAGGGTTATTAGGGCTGGAGGTTAGGGTTAGATTGGGGTTAGGAGTTAGGGATTAGGGTTATGAGGGCTCGAGGTTAGGGTCAGATTGGGGTTAGGAGTTAGGGCTTAGGGTTATGAAGGCTGGAGGTTAGGGTCACATTGGGGTTAGGAGTTAGGGCTTAGGGTTATTAGGGCTGGAGGTTAGGGTCACATTGGGGTTAGGAGTTAGGGCTTAGGGTTATGAGGGCTGGAGGTTAGGGTCAGATTGGGGTTAGGAGAAGAGAAAGGCAGACAGGGAGGTTCATGGAAACTAATAATTAATGCAATCTCCCAGAGAGCTGCAAGATCTCAGGCCCCATTTTGTTCTCATGTTAAAATCAGCTACCGGTTCAGACCCAGGACACCAGGGGAGGCTGAGTAAACTGAGTAAAGAGCTGCTTTTGTTGATCAATAAGGCGCCTCCAGGACCCCCCCCCCCCCCCCAACTCTGTGCGTAAGGAACAGGAGGCTGTGCTGCTGACCCAGGCCTGACGGCAGAGTCAGGGCTGTGGGTCGCTGCCATGCTCCCCATGTTTTTGTTTGGTCTCTTAACCCCACCGAGGCGGGTGCCATGCTCCGTTATTCTAATTTACCGGCAGTTCCAGCACCGTGACTGTTTCCGTACCTCTGTCAGCGTTAGTTTTTTTTTGTTTCGTTTTTTTTTTTGTTTTTGTACCCCGAATAACGAGCCTTGTCCTCATTTACCTCAAATCTGTTTCACGTTTTCTTCCCCCCCCCCCATTTGAAAGTGGTTAGCTAAACAGGTAATAAATCGAAAGACACGTTGTCTTCTCAGTTTTATTGTTTTGCATTTCGCTCAGATAATCTCCTGCTCGTAGCCGGGGGCAACAGTTGGCCTCCATTATAAGTGCTTATGCAGTTTATCGCTAATGGAAAGCGGTAAAATGGAAGTGTGGGAGCTCTCTTGTAATTGGTCGCCCCGCCGGGTTGCTCTCACGTGATTCGTGGAGGTATTTCATGTTCTTTTTAACAGGCTGGCCTGTTCTTGCATCGCCATGGTATCCTGACATTGATATTGTTTATATTGGTGGAAACTGGCTACTTGGTATTCAGCCTCCTTAGACTGAAATTTTCTGTAGCATTTACGCTACTGTGGAGGTGTTTTTATGGGTGCCTTAAGAAAGTGCACAGGGTATGCTAACAAACGGCTAACGATCGTGGCACCCGATAACCCATTTGGTTAGAGATTGTGAATATCACGTTGCCAAAGGAGTTTCTCCTTAGTCAGCCTTCATACGCTACTTCTGGAGGTGGCATGGAAAAATCTAGAGCTCTACTGGTGCTCTGACTGATGTACAGAATCTGCTTCTTCTTATAGTTTTTAATCAAGCCTGGCCAACACTGAATTTTTGGGGCCGATACCGATAGTAGAGAGTAAAAAGTGCAGTATTGATATTTTGGCAGATATTCTTCGTCACCTTTTTTTGTAATGATCCCTCAGATGTGGTTATCAATCACTTGTGACAAAGATATGTAATGGATTCAGGATATTTTACAGTTTAATAATAAACTTTATTGTCCAAAATGACATCAGTGCACCGAAACTGTAAACTTCACTGGGAATTTAATAATTATAAATAACTATAAAAAAAAACACAAATAGAACGATTTCTAAATAACCCAAAGCATCTTTTTGTGCATTATGTTCCGTAAAATAAAGTTTTCATATCAGTGGATATCAGCCAACATATACGCTGATACCGATATATCTGTGATAGGCTAATATCGGCCGACTGATAAGTCAGTCTGGCTGTAGTTTTTAATTCACAGATTACCGTGATAATTTGGTGAGTGCTGACCGTTCGCTTGTGACAGCAGTGTTCATACTCTCACTCACCTCCCCTTCATTGTCAGCATCTGTAAATCCTGTCATTTTCCATGGGGAAATATTTTCTGGGCTTCCATGAATGGCTGTGACTGTTAGCTGTTGGGTAAAGGCCTGCGCTCTGACATCACACTTACCCACAATGCCCTGCGTGCCATCCTGTCCTGTCTCAGGGATGTATGACCTCTTTGTGTAAAGGGTTTTGTGGTTTTTGGTTTTTTTTTGGAAGGGTTGTGAGTGCAGCTGTTGTCAGGAGTTGTCTTTGGGTTTGGATTCCAAAACCGCTTCAAGGAGTGACTCAGGCAAGCATCTGAAGAGGAATCAGGACAGACTCACTCACACACACACACTCACTCGCACGCAGACACACACTCACACACACACACACACACACACACACGCAGACACACACACACACACACACACACTCGCACGCAGACACACACACACACACACACACTCACTCGCACGCACACACACACACACACACACACACACTCGCACGCAGACACACACACTCACACACACACACACACTCACTCGCACGCAGACACACACACTCACTCGCACACACACAGACACGCACTCACACACACACACTCGCACGCAGACACACACACTCACACACACACACACACACTCGCACGCAGACACACACACTCACACACACACACACACTCGCACGCAGACACACACACTCACACACACTCACACACACACACACACTCACACACACTCACTCGCACGCAGACACACACACACACACACACACACTCGCACGCAGACACACACACTCGCACGCAGACACACACACACACACACACACACTCACACGCACACACACACACACACACACACACTCACTCGCACGCAGACACACACACTCACACACACACACTCACACACACACACACACACTCGCACGCACACTCGACACACACACTCACACACTCGCACGCAGACACACACACTCACTCACACACACTCGCACGCAGACACACACACTCACACACACACACACTCGCACGCAGACACACACACACACACACTCGCACGCAGACACACACACTCACACACACACACTCGCACGCAGACACACACACTCACACACACACACTCGCACGCAGACACACACTCACACGCAGACATACACACACACTCACACACACACTTGCACGCACTCGCACGCAGACACACACATACACTCACACACACTCTCACACGCATGCACACACACACACACCTAAACACACAGAGGTACGTACACTCAAAACACACACAGACATACCCACACACACACACTGAAACACACACAGACATACCTTCTTGAAACGCACTCTGTAAACCTTCCATGCTCAAAGACGCAAAAAACACATAGGTGCACTCAGACACACAACTGCATACATACACAGACTTGCACACACACACACACACACAGAGCTGTGCAGGGCGAAGTTATGTGATGTTTTGGGTGCGTATGTGCTGTTGGGGTGGTTGGAGGATTTGAGGGGGTTTGGGGGCAGGGCGGTTTGGGGGTGTTGGGGCCCTGGTGGGTGAGCGCTCTGCCTGCAGGAGGTAAGAGAGCAGCAGGCCAATGAGACTGAGTCACCCTGTGTGACTCAGATACTTCTACACTGCCTGCTCTGATAACACACACTCACAGACACACGCACACACTGTCTCTCTCCCACACACACACTCACAGACACACGCACACACTGTCTCTCTCCCACACACACACTCACAGACACACACACACTCACAGACACACGCACACACTGTCTCTCTCCCACACACACTCACAGACACACGCACACACTGTCTCTCTCCCACACACACACTCACAGACACACGCACACACTGTCTCTCTCCCACACACACACTCACAGACACACACACACTCACAGACACACGCACACACTGTCTCTCTCCCACACACACACTCACAGACACACGCACACACTGTCTCTCTCCCACACACACACTCACAGACACGCACACACTCACAGACACACACACACGCACACACTCACAGACACACGCACACACTGTGTCTCCCACACACACACTCACAGACACGCACACACTCACAGACACATGCACACACTGTCTCTCTCCCACACACACACTCACAGACACGCACACACTCACAGACACACGCACACAGTGTCTCTCTCCCACACATACACTCACACAGTCTCTCTCCCAAACATACACACACACACGCACACACTGTCTCTCTCCCCACACACGCACGCACACACCGTCTCTCTCCCCACACACGCACGCACACACACACATGCACACACTGTCTCTCTCCCCACACACACACACTCACAGACAGGCACACACTGTCTCTCTCCCCACACACACACAAACACACACACACACGCATGCACACACACACAGTCCTCTTTGTGCAGTTTTAATTGGTCAGAAGCAGAATGTGAAGAATGCTGACTGGCTCCTGCTAAAGTGACCCAGATCCTACATCCCAGAGCCTGCAGTGTGCACACACACACACACACACACACACACACACACACACACACACTCTGCACAGTGTGACCTGCACTGCCTGCGCCAAACACACACACACACGCTCTGCACAGTCTGACCTGCACTGCCTGCACCGAGCACACACACACACACACACACACTCTGCACAGTGTGACCTGCACTGCTTGCGCCGAGCACGCACACACTGTGCCCAGTGTAACCGCACACACGCTGTCTTCCCTGCTGTCTTCCACGTCTTCCCCACGCTTCCCACTGACCAAAGTTAGCCCCATAACCAGTGATCCTGCTTTGCAGTTTGTCCCTCTTGTCCCTGGTTGTCTGGCAATAGTGCTGTTCTCTGAAGAAGCAGTGGCAGAGATCCGCTTCTGACAGATACCAAAACTCCAGTGTGAAACAGCCCTAAGGATTTGTCCAGCTAATCGAGGATCTTTGACCCCTGAACCCTAACCTCTGACCTCTCGGCTACAGGAATATGATGAGCTGGCGGAGACACAGGTGAAGCTGGAGGAGAAGCTTCAGGAGCTGGAGGCTAACCCGCCCAGGTAAGCCTCTGACGGCTTGCGCCGCTCCTCTCCAGACACCAATGAGTGGTGAATGAGTTACCATGACACAGGAAATGGGTGGAGCTACGGGTACCTGCCAATCACTGACCTGCTTCAGCTCTCCCCATGTATAATAACCATTTGAAATCAGGGAGTCACAGGTAAAGTATGAGAGCTCCACACATTATTTGTGATATTGTTTTCACGTAGGTGTTAGAAACATGTAAAAGGAAACAAATATGTAATTGTAAACGCTGAATTCTGTCTCTCCCGGCGCAGCGATGTGTATCTGTCCTCCAGGGACCGGCAGATCCTTGACTGGCACTTCGCTAACCTTGAGTTTGCTAACGCTACGCCCCTGTCCACACTCTCTCTGAAGCACTGGGACCAGGTGAGACCCGGGGCTACCCTTTTGGGTGGGGGGTGGGGGTAGGGGCGTTGCAATGACGACCAAGACCGTTTCTCACCCGTCCTTTCTGTTGGCTCATGAAGCAAAGCCACCTTTCCCTGGAGCAGCTGTGTATTCATTCGCTGCAGTGAACGTGCGCTGAAGTGGGGGTGGTTCTGGTAGGGAAGTGAGTAGGCTTTAAAAGGCCCTCACTTTGCGCTGAGAGCTATCTATATTCATAGGAGCATTTACAGGTCCAGCACCCCACCTTTAGACAAGCTGTGGAGGGCCTCTCGTTCCCCATGTAGAGCAGGAGTGTATGTGGGTGTATATAACCACGGAGTGTGTGTGTGTGTGTGTGTGTGTCCATGTGTGGTGCAGGCATGTGTGTACTTTAGCTTGAGTAGGATTGTGTGTGTGTTTGTGTGCATGCGTGTGTGCGTGCGTGTTTATGTGAGTGTGTGTGTGTGTGCATGCGTGTGTGCGTGCGTGTTTATGTGAGTGTGCGTTCATGCATACTGTTTCTCATTGTCCATTGTCCCCTCGGGGTGGGTAAGTAGTTCATATTTAGCTGGCAGATGAACACTTTTCCCATCCTCTCCCGAAAAAGATGAGGGTGAATTTAAGTATTTTTTTTAAGATTGCTGGAATAACTCAGCTGGGGTCTGTTGCATGTAAATAATAATAAACTTCATTAGCTTTGAATTGCCAGTATAACTCCCTCCTCTCTCTCTCTTTCTCTTTCTCTCTCTGTCTCTCTCTCTCTCTCTCTCTCTCTCACTCTCTCTCGCTCTCTGCCGGCAGGACGATGATTTTGAGTTCACAGGGAGTCACCTGACAGTGCGTAACGGTTACTCGTGCGTTCCTGTGGCGCTGGCCGAGGGGCTGGACATCAAGCTGAACACCGCCGTCCGGCAGGTCCGCTACACAGCGTCCGGTGAGTCCGGCCAGAACCCTGCAAGCAGTCCAAGCCTTCCGAAACCTTCTCTCAGGAATGTCCAGCAGCCCAGACCCTCTGCAACCCTCTGCGTTCGCATTCAGGCCTTAAACGGGGGCCCTGTCCCGCAGCCGTGGTCCTGGCGTGCTGCGGGCTGCGCTGGTGGTTTTGTAATCCAGCATTTTATTGGGCAGTTATTTTATTGTGCAATTAGCTCTCCTCATTTTGGGTTTTTGGGTCTGAATTGACTTGTGGAAAAAATATTAAGGTGAGAACAAAACCCCACACGTTCTGTGGCTTTACAGGACCAGCACTGAGGACCTCAGACACAGAGTGGCTAACTGAGGCTACATTTTTACCCACTACCCATTTATATTTTATACATTTTACTGAGGCAATCTCACACAAAGTACCTCTGCTTAAGGCTGCAACAGCACTACAGTGCCTGGCAAATACTACAGTGACTACCTGGGATTGATTTACCCGTCCACTGTGTTGCATTTATGCATTTTGGAGACGCTCTTATCCAGAGCGACCTATGCTGTTTGTGTTTCTGCTGTTAAAGGACTTTGGGTTCAGTATGGTGTTATAGGTTGCAGTATCTCTCCTGGGAATTGAACCCATTCTCTCTTGGTTGGAGGTCCGGCTCCCTAACCATTACACCAGATCAGGGACGTTCAGATCCAAGCCTGGGGGGCTGATGTGTAGGTGTTTTCCTCATCTAAGGCCCTGATTGGTTAAAAGAGCGGCGCACAGTGGTTTAATATGGTTACTGATTTGATGGAGGCTGTGGGAGTCTGCAGACACTGAAGCCCTTCAGGACTGCAGCTGAGCATTAGATTATGGTCCCTAATCTTATCTGAGAGGAGACGGTGTGGGTCTGCGCTTTTGATCCGGCCTCCGCCCGCCCATATCAGGCCCTGATTAGGCTCCTCGTTTGGCTAATTAGGTGAATCAGGTGTTTCGGAGCCGAGCCGCCCCCACACCTGCCGCGCTGAGGAGGATGAGAGTCTCCTGGGTTACAGGTGTGACTCTGCTGAGTCAGGTACCTCAGCGCGCAGAGACGTCTTTAATCGTGCCGCACTTGAAAGCCCTTGACAGAAGCGGTGGCGTTCCACTGATGGTGAAGGCCCTGCTTTTAGATCTCCCCTGTGAGTCACTGCTCACAAACTGTGTAGAGCTTCATACTCTTAACACTGACAGTGAATGTTTAATGCTTCGGCATGAGTGGGTTGGTTTTTGACAGCGAAGCTGATGTAGAGCACTCTGTTTTACCTCCTTCACTCTGTTAAAGTACTTTCTGTGTGTGCATGTCAGTGTGTGCATATGAGCATGTGTGTGCATGCATGTGTGTCTGTGTCAGTGCATATGTGCGTGTGTGTGCATGCGTGTGTTTGTGTGTGTTTATATGTGTGTTGGAGTCAGTTTATGTGTATGTGTGTGTGTGTGTCTGCGCGCGCCTGTGTTTGTGTCTGTAACATGCCTGTGTGTGCGTGCGTGTGTTTGTAACTTGCTCATGTGTCGCCCCCTGCAGGCTGTGAGGTGATAGCGGTGAACACGCGCTCCACCACGCAGACGTTCATATATAAGTGTGACGCGGTGCTGTGCACGCTGCCGCTGGGGGTGATGAAGCAGCAGCCCCCTGCCGTTCAGTTTGTGCCCCCCCTGCCTGAGTGGAAGACCTCTGCCATCCAGAGAATGGGCTTTGGCAACCTCAACAAGGTATGTGGCTCCGCCCCCAAGCTGACTCCGCCACTTACTGACTCCACCCCTTGATTATTCTGCTTCCTTAGTGACTTCACCCCTTGGCTACCTTCACCCTCTTAATGACTCCACCCCTTGACTGCCTTCACCCTCTTACTGACTCCACCCCTTGATGACTCTGCTTCTGTATTGACTCCACCCCTTGACTACCTTCACCCCCTTACTGACTCCACCCCTTGATGACTCTGCTCCTGTATTGACTCCACCCCTTGACTACCTTCACCCCCTTACTGACTCCACCCCATGATGACTCTTTCCTTAGTGACTCCATCCTCTGACTGACTCCACCCCCATTCCGCTCCAAGGACTGACATTTGTTTATATCTAGGTGTACATTTTATGTACATGTAGGCAGACACTCTTACCTAGAGTGACTCACAGACCTGCATCAGTGTTTTTAAAGCATTACCAAGAGGCTGTAGCCAGATTAGGCCTGGTACAGTCTTTAGCATCCCAACCAATAGCAGAACCCGTCTTATCAGTCTACGAAAAAATTAGATTACAGAAAAAATGTTTTAGGGTACAGTGATTTTTTTTTTTTGATTGAGGGCCTTGGGATATAGGGAAAAGCTGAAGACACAATTATAGTCAAATAGAAGATGCCAGAGACGAGGGTTTTCCGGGAGGCGAGGAGTAAACGGGTGCGTTTTCAGGCCGCAGTGTAAGACCGGTAGGGTCCTCCACCACCGGGACTGTCCTGAAGGGACCTGGCAGTTTAATTAAAACCTTTGAAACATTTAAAAATCTCTCAGGTAACGAGCTTCGGGCCTCTGCAGGGAACCTGAGGGTATTTTCTCGGCACTGAAACGTGCCTGCCTCTCACAGAGAGCCCGTTTAAGGGCTGAACACTAAAAATAAAGGCTCTCCTGGAGCTGGCGCGAGCAGGATCGCAGCGTGAGCAGGATCACAGCGTGTGGAGCAGCTCTCCTCCCTGGTAGCAGCGTTGCCGTAAATACTTTCTGAAACGTTGTTTGTCATTAAATCTCTGGGCTGCATTTTGGAGCCGTCCGTGCCAGTGTGGGGAGGAAGGGAACGCTAAAACCTTTCCCTGGAGCCTTCTTTTTCTCTCTCTTTTTCTCTCTCTCTCTCTCCCTCCTCATTCTTTCTCTATCCCTCTCTCTACTCTCTCAGTCTTTATCTTTCCCTCTGTTTCTCTCTCGTTTTTGCCCCATTTCCCTTGTTTCTTGGTCTCTCTTCTTTCTCTCACTCTCTCTCCCCCCCTCTGTTTTCTCTGGTTCTGTACTTTTCTCCACACCCCCCCCCCTTCCCTACATCCTCCTCTGCAGAGTTCCTCTTCTCTAATTCGGCTGCAGCAGAAAAATGCTGCAGTATTATGCAACCCGGCCTGTCTTGGCGCATATCCGCCAGCAGAGGGCACCTGTCCCATAACTCAACCTGTTCACACACCAGCTCAGCCCGCATGTCTGCAGACAGCCTCATGTTGTAAGAGTCAGGGAGGAAAAACATGGCAGTTCTAATCCTGTTTGTCTTCTGGAAAATAGTTTTGTTTTTTTTAAATGTAAGGTTTTGTGTGTAAGCAGTGTATTTGTTAAGAGTTTTTGTTTCCCCTTGTTTGTGTCCATTGTGCATGCTGTTTCCCTGTGTTTGTGTAGCTCACAGGAATTCCCTCTGCCCGGCTCTGTGCAGCTGAGTGTTTGTTAAGCTGTGAAGCGACTTCCTCAGGAACACAATGGCAGCATCCCGCAGTTATGGGATCACAAGACGCATTGCGCTGGCTGTTACCTCAGACTGCCACGCATGCTTGCGCTCTGCTTACACTGCTTTACTTCTTAGCACCGAATAAAAAAGAATAAAAGATAAACCCTGTTGAGATAGATCTTATTTCCAAAGCAGGGTTCTTTTGAAGTCCCACAACCCTCAAAGGAACAGAGAACAGAACATTGTTTTTCTTTGAAATGTAATTCCTGTGGTGCTGTTTGTCCTCCTTGACTGTAGGTGGTGCTGTGCTTTGACCGTGTGTTCTGGGATCCCAGTGTAAACCTATTCGGCCACGTGGGCAGCACCACTGCCAGCCGGGGGGAGCTCTTCCTCTTCTGGAACCTCTACAAGGGTGAGTGAGACCAGCCAATCGGATTCAGTGCTGAGTGTAGCCCTGCCCCCAGCCCCACCCTCCATGTCACCATGATGATGGCACAGAAACTCACAATGTAGTATGTACACATGCATGACAGGTGTTGCACAGGTGCAGAGAGTGGAAGCACATGTCAAAAACAAATGCTTTGAGCCTGAAATATAAAAATTCATAGCTGTGGTTTACTGACAGACTGCACATCAGTCATAATATTCCCAAAACAATTGTGGACTAAAATATGGATCAGCAACCAACACCAGTGCAAGCCTGTCACACTGGAGGAGCTTACACAAAACATGTTACTGACAAACTAAGTTGAACAAAAACTATGCATACTACTTAACTTTACAGCCATCTTAGTTTTGGATGTCATGCATTACGTTTGGAAATGTATATGTTCTGTTGCCTGAGCTCCTTGGCGTGGTTGCAATGTGGAGTTGAGGGCTCACTGAGTTGGTTGTGTATTGGTGTTCCTAAGGCTCTGCTGCCCCCTGTGTTCAGGAGGGGTATTACATCCACACTGTATCCACTGGGACAGTGCTGTCAGTCCTAGTGTTCCTCTGTGTGATTGATGTCCCGCCCCCATCTCTCCTCAGCTCCAATCCTATTGGCTCTCATGGCGGGGGAGGCTGCTGGAATCATGGAGAACATCAGCGATGATGTCATCGTGGGCCGCTGCCTCGCCATTCTCAAGGGCATCTTTGGCAGCAGTGCAGTGCCTCAGGTATGTGTGCATGCATGTGTGTTTATGTGCGGTGTGTGTGTGCAGGCATACATGATTCTGTAAGTGGAAACAGTGTTAACTTTGTGTGTATGAGGTATATAATTTTTGCAGCAGTGCAGTAAAGCAGTTTGTCTATGTTTCCTGCTCAGCCTAAGGAAACCGTGGTAACGCGCTGGCGGGCAGACCCCTGGGCTCGTGGTTCCTACTCCTACGTGGCAGCCGGTTCCTCCGGCAACGACTACGACCTGATGGCGCAGCCCATCACCCCCGGACCCGCCATCCCTGGAGCCTCTCAGGTGAGCGCCAAAACCGCCATGCCCCCACAGTGCTGTAGCTCCTCTCTCTGTCTGAAGTGCTCCCCAGACCCTTGCGATAGCTTTCCGTGGGATTCTGGCAAACGTTGCTTAACATTTTACAATATTGATATAATTAATGTAATGTAATTAGGCTCTTTTGTAAATGAAATTAATCTAAAATTAATCAATTTGTTGTGTTCGAGATGCATAATAGTATTTGCTGAGGATTTGGCCCCAGGTTCCTCAGGTGTGGTGTGAGGTCACAGTGGTAACTCTTTTCTCCCGTTTCCTCCCGACCCCCTGCAGCCCGTGCCTCGGCTGTTCTTCGCGGGCGAGCACACGATCCGCAACTACCCCGCCACGGTGCACGGAGCGCTCCTTAGCGGTCTGAGGGAGGCGGGCCGAATCGCCGACCAGTTCCTGGGAGCCATGTACACACTGCCCCGCCAGGCCACGCCCACCGCAAACCCACAGCCTGCCCCTAGCCTATAGACCCCTCCTCCAGTCTATAGACCCTGCCTCCTTCATGAAAGCCCCTCCCCCAGTCCAGAAACCCCAACCCCCACCTGTAGACCTCTTCCCCCAGCCTGCAGACCCCTTTTGTTGATATATAGGCCCCTCCTCCAGTCTATAGACTCCACCCCTAGTTTATAGGCCCCACCCCCATCCTAGAGACTCCACTCTCAGCCAATCAGTCTCATCCCCTTTCACACTCCTCTTATCGGCCATTGGTTACTGTCCCCGCTAAAATGTACGTGTGTATCTGAACGTTTGATTGTGTGTATCTGTGTACTTACTGTGTGCGTACGTGTGTGTGTGTGTTCTTGTCACCTGCCGTCTGTGTGACCTGTCATCTGCATGGTAACATGTCTTAACCAGAGACCAGAAGGTGCAGACCTACAGTGGACCTGAGCAAAATGCTTTGTTAATACCATAGTGGTGTTACCTTTCGAGCCAATCGCAGTGCTCTGTTCTCAAACGATTGGTTCAGGCCAGCTAATCAGTTACCCATACCACAGTTAGGCCCGCCCATTTCTGGTTTCACGCACCCTTACTCCCTCATTGCTGAAGGTCAGGTTTACACAAGACTGGCAGGCTTGGTACCCCTCAGTGCCCCTCACGCTGGCATTAAGGGCGGGGACAGCATGGCCTAAAGCTGAAATGCTTAAAAAATGCAGCCTCCCATTGGCCATGCCCCATTATTGGCCACGCCCCATTCTCATTCCCACTGCAGATTACCCTCTACCTTCCTTCGCTGTCTTATAGTGGGGTGAGATGGCTGTTAGTGCTCTCTGTACATCTATGACTCCACCGTTTGTTTTGTAATCTTATTTTTATCGCTCTCTTCATTTCAGTGTGTGTGTGCAGCCATAGGTTGATACTCTGACCTTTGACACCTTGGTTGAACAATAGAGTTTTTGTTATTAATGTGTAGGTCACAACAGAGTTCAGTACCCTTCTGATGTTACCGCCAGAATCTCTTGTAACTTAATTTTGTTTTGTTTAGAAATAAGAAAAAACAGTAGTCTCCTTTCCAAAGGCGAGAAAGGGATATAATTATGTTTTAAATATATTTTTGTGTTAACAGTTTGCTCAACTTGAATTTTGTTTCTTTTTCTCATTGCATACTTTTTTATACTTTGTGAAATTTTGGGTACAAAATGATAATAAAAAAAGATGATACTCTGAGGTTGTGCATTTGTCACTAGTTTTCTACTTCCTGTCAGTGTACATGCAGTTCCTTTTAGAGGCAAACACCCCCACAGCCCCCCCCAAACATGGAAGTGCACAAACTTGCATGCATAGACATCTCAGATTCTCACACATGAATGGTATCTGTGCATACTCCCACACACTCACAACACCAATGAATCCTGAGACTTCTGCTGCTCTGACCCACACACACTCCCTGATCGTTTTGCGTTCATGATCTCAAACACACAAACTGACTGCATGGAATGCTCTTCCCTCGCTCTTGTCATCAATTTTCTGCAGATGTGCTCCAAGCATAAAGACACGCGCTGGAGGAGAGGAAGGTCTGATTGTGAACTTGTTCTCCACAGTGGCACTTTGCCACGCTGGCTTTGAATGTGAGATCACTGCTCTCTCATGTCAGGGCTTGCAGCGGAACCTGATCTCAAATCAGTTAATCAATCAGGAACTGTTTTTCCAGGTGCAAAACATGCTTTGAGGATGGGCTACACAGACACATACCACACACAAGATGCAACAGCAAGTAATGTCCATATATGGGAATAGAATCAATAAAGTCAATAGCTGTGTTACTATCACAAACAGTCATAGATATGGATGTGTGCCAGTTGCGTGGTCGCTCATAAAATGTAATAAAAACAATGACTGCATAGAATTTATCGTCATGGTGAAAGTGTGAGCAGGTGTGCCGTTTGTGTAGATTGAGCTGGTTTACATGGGGTGTAGGAGAGTGTTGTTCCTCTTTATTTTAGGTAGCCTGAATGGACGTCTTCACGGGAGCTCAAATTTATTGCACAAAGCGGGAGTAAATGCATGGACTGTCACACTCCTGTTAGTTTTGTCCTGGTTGGTCTTTAATGGTATGAGACTAACTCCAGAATATGGCTGCTGTTTGTTTTCACCTGAAAATCAGCATCCAGCATCCATCTCAGATCCAGGAGACAAGATGATGTGAGTTAGCAGTGTGGTTAGCTGTGCTAACAGAGCGGTTAAGTGCCGAGTGACAACACAAACCAGCATACCCATATGCTCTCCAGGACAAAGGTTGACATCCTTTTACGATCTTGCATGTCAGGGGAAAATACCCTTCTCTCTCTCCATCCCTCCTCACTCAAAATATCTTTCATTTAACCTGGAAAGTTAACTGAGATCCAAGTTCATTATGTTGCATTAAAGGTGTTTGTTAGACGCTCTTATCCAGAGCAACTTGCAAGGCGAAGTGCATGTAGTGCTGAGGGTCAACAGTTAACAAGACTGGTGACTGGAGTTAAACCTGCTGCCACTGCAGCCCTCAGGTCTGTTTGAGACTGCTGGAACAGGGGCAGGTTTTGCAGTTTAAGATCTTAAGGAACTCAGAAATGTAACTTTCATGTTGAGTTTGTCTTAGCAAAAACAAATAAAAATGAAATAAAGTGTGGTCGTGCAGGTATTCATAGTCTCACCTTCTTCACTACCCTCACTACATCTAACCTACACACCATCTAACACAGGTGAGAGTGACACACACGCTCGCACGCACGCACACACACGACAAACCAAAAAAAGGGAAAAAACATTTTTGCCATCCGGTACATTTTTTGTTGTTTTATTTGAGTACAATATAGTCTGCTGTACAGTTGGCAGCTTTTGAGACCTACATGCAGAACTTTGAAAGGTTAAACATGCACAAATTATTACTGTAGAATGAGAACACATCCTGCACAGTGGGGCGGGAGCAGCTAACGCCGGAGCTATGAGCTGGGGGAGCACCGGGACACCCCCTCAGTCCAGGTTCAGGTTCCGCTCCTGCTCATATTCGGCCAGGGCCAGGCATCTCCGTCTGCTAACCACTGCTTCAAAATAAAATACAAACAAAATACAACTAAAATCAGCTTCAGCTCAGGAGGCCGAGCTGGTCTGTACAAGCCCATGTTTATGGTCTGCGAGTCATAGTGTGTGTGTGTGTGTGGCATGTACACCTGTGCTTCCCTTGTGTGTATGTATGTGTGTGTGTGTGTGTGTGTGTGTGAACTTATAGCTCTGTGCTTCTTTGTGTGTGTGTGTTTGTGTGTGAGAGCTTACAGCTCTGTGCTTCTTTGTGTGTGTGTGTGTGTGTGTGTGTGTGTGTGTGTGTGTGTGTTAGAGAGCTTACAGCTCTGTGCTTCTTTGTGTGTGTGTGTGCGCGTAAAAGTGTGTGTGAGTGTGTGACTGTGTATCTTTCTTTGGCAGCATCCACTACATACAGTACAGAAAATGAACAAACCCTGAATTTATGAAGAAGGGAAAAAAATAATAACCAGGAAGACTGATGATTTATGATGAGTCAACATGTATCAGAACTATTAAGCTACTGAAAAATGTACATCATATTTGATAATACAACCTTTGCCATTTTCTGATGCCCTCTGTCTCTATTAGGTCAGGAGAGATTTTTTTTTTACTTTTAAAAACAAACAAACAAAAAAAACAGGCAAAAACTCCCCAGGAGTGCATTAAAGAGACTCATAACTTTTAAGAAAAAAATATTAAAATTAGAAGGAAAAAAAAAACAACTCAATATATTTAAACAAGGCCCACTTTACAAAATTACAACATTTTTAAATAAAATGTATCCAATAAAACTTCCAAAATAAGTCATCCTTAAAAAAAACACACATAGAAACAAACAAAAAACATTTAAGAATAACAGAGAAGACCTTCCCACCCCAAATGGAATATGGCCCCTTTATTTAGGTACAGTGGCCTACAAATCAGATATCTGTCTCAGTAAACTTGAGTTCTGTAAACGGTAAAATCCTATGGAATGATTTTGGCACAATATCAGAAGGCAAACACATATGACCACAAGCAGTGCCCGGGGACCTGTTAAAAAATACTTTTTGAAGTCTACAAAACAAACTGGACACTTTTAAATCAGACGGGATATCAAGAATTCGCTCAACGCGCTCTCTTTACTTTTTAAATTTCATTTCGGCCAGTGCAATCGAAAAGTTTTGACGGCCATACATTCAATAAAGGTTTTTTTTTTTGTTTTTCACGAATAAAATGACTGGAGATGGAGCGACGCCGCAGGTGGAAGCGGAGTTTGAGACGCCAGAGTTTGGGCCGAAGGGGCTAATGCTACAGAGGCCTTGTGGTTAAGTGCTTTTCAATTACAGATTACGGCTCCTGACATCCAGCGGCACCATGACCTCATTCACCGAGACGCCAACTTCTGAGGACAACCGCAAAACAACAACAACAACATAATTAGGACAGTTTCTTACATTCAAGGTTGTTTACAAAAAAAGGGGAACTAGATTAAAAATGGCGGGTAACGGAAATATATACTACAGCTGGTGGCGACTCAATTGAGTTCAATTCATTCTTAGAATAGTTTTGCACTGGTCAGATACGGACTCCACTCCCCTTTTCCCTGTATTACATTGTGATCTCTCACTCTCTCTTTCACTTCCTTTTCTCTCTCTCTCTCTCTGTACGAGAAGGCCACAAAAGTCCCAGTGTCCCTATGGCCCTGCCATCCACCAACATCCACCCAAAAGGATGTGACATAAATAACAGAACAGCCAATCATGGCCCTTCATTGCTGGGCATGGTGAGGTCTTGTGAAAAGAAGCTCACAGAAAGATGGACCTCATCTCCTGTTTGCCTCTGGTCCTGGGGAAGTATAAAAAGTCCTTGTTAGGCTACTGTTTTTTGGTGGTCTCAAATTCGACCCCTTAAAAAAAGGAAGGGGGCGGGGGGGAGCTGAGGGGGACTGCCGGCCTGTAGAGGAATCACAGGGAGGAAGTGGAGCTGGTGGGGTCTGGTTTACGGCACGATGCCATCACAAGATCGCCATGTGACCACCACTGCACTTGGGCACAGGTGTTGAACCAAAGTCAGGCCAACATTACAGCTTCTCCACCTCTAGGGGGCGCTATCCAGAGAACGCAGCCTGTGACCTCAGCCTCCACTAGCATAAGTTTTGCTATCAATCTGGGACAAACCAACACATCACAGGGGCCCCCACTGAGCGCAAGCTCTGAAAAGAACTGGACATATGGGCATCGCACACCAAGCTCATTAACAATACTTGGTTCCTAGAACATTCCTGGAACGTTAAGAGTAAACATTCCCTTCTTTCCTGGAACGCCCTTTTCCATTATTTATGTGCCCGGAACACATTCTGGCCCTTTGATGGAACCTTCCTCAGAACAATATAATGTTCTTAGGAATGTTTTTTTTAGGGGGCGGGCGGTTCTTGTCGTGATGTAATCTCACAGCTGAAAGTGAAATCAGATCCGGAAACATTCCCGATGTTCTGGGAACGGCCTGCGTCTTGCATCAGCGGGGAAACAGCTCCGCTCCGCTCTGACGGCGGTGTGAATGTGACCGTAGTGTCGGGGCCACAGGTGGGAAAATCCCTCTCTTGCTCCAAGACGCCTGATTTGGACCCTCCGGGAGGCAGCCAAGAAGTCTCACTTCCCTGGTATTTATAGACACGATTAGCTCCTGCCATGACCTTTGACCTTTCGGCACCCCCCTAGGAGGTGGCTGAGGCTATATTTCAGTGTCTCCAAGCATTTCAGCAGCCAATAAAACAGGCCCAAACTGACAGCATGGATGAAAGCAGCTGATCGCGTTTCATTTTGGGCTTCAGTGAGTCAACACGGATAAGCTGCAGAGGCCCGGAGAGGTTTCATTACAGAACGTGACCCTCCTGCACACCAGAGGGGGCGGCAGAGAGCACAGGCTTCGCCAATGGTGAGGGCTGCAGTGTCTGCAGGTTCAACTCCAGTTGTGGAGAGCCAAATTGTCTGCAGGATTAACTCCAGTCCTGCAGGGGGCAGTGTCTGAATGCTGTGGTGATTTCCTTCCAATCAGAAGCCGGGACTCCTATGGCAACTGGTGACCTAAATGAAGCACTTCAGTGCTGAAACACACCAAAAGGCAACACGTTCACATGGGCCCTCCAGACCTGGAGCTGTGCGCTCGGCTGTGCCCTGTGAGCGAGGGCTGAGTCATACCTCAGTCCTGCGCTGTGTAAGGCACGCACACATCAGGTTCCACAGCCACCCACCCGCCCCGGAGTGAATCAACTTCAAAAACTCCCTCCAGACGTCCCGCGGAGACACCATCCTTTGAAGACCTCAGCTGAAAGGTTTGGGGAATGTACGCAGCTTATTAAAGTCAGCTCTTTTTGTTGTTCTTCTTTTTCTTTGTCACGCAATAAAGTGTCCGTAAATGAAAACGTCAAGTCTAATGTCATCCCGAGGACTGCACTTAAAAGGCTGCAAAGATCGCTGGTCTGAGAGAGAAAGAAAAAAGGGGGAAAAAAACCTGGCCTGGCTGCAGCATGACATGTAAAAGGTCCAGTTCGCTCCATCCACCCGTCCTTTCAAGAGCCTTCTGAACGACGCCACGTTCGGGCACGAGAAACCGAACTCTTTCTGAAAGCTAAAATTAAAACCTAAAATTAACTTCACACTCCAGCCAGCTATTGGATGATACTGAGCAATGTACGCTGACATTCACCCAGGGAACAGTGCAGGGCCAGTCTCTCATGGGCCCCTGTGTTCTCTCCCCAGGGCTGGTCTCTCATGGGCCCCTGTGTTCCCTCCCCAGGGCCGGTCTCTCATGGGCCCCTGTGTTCTCTCCCCAGGGCTGGTCTCTCAGGGCCCCTGTGTTCTCTCCCCAGGGCTGGTGTCTCATGGGCCCCTGTGTTCCCTCCCCAGGGCCGGTCTCTCATGGGCCCCTGTGTTCCCTCCCCAGGGCCGGTCTCTCATGAGCCCCTGTGTTCTCTCCCCAGGGCCGGTCTCTCATGAGCCCCTGTGTTCTCTCCCCAGGGCCGGTCTCTCAGGGCCCCTGTGTTCTCTCCCCAGGGCTGGTCTCTCATGAGCCCCTGTGTTCTCTCCCCAGGGCCGGTCTCTCATGAGCCCCTGTGTTCCCTCCCCAGGGCCGGTCTCTCATGAGCCCCTGTGTTCTCTCCCCAGGGCCAGTCTCTCATGAGCCCCTGTGTTCCCTCCCCAGGGCCGGTCTCTCATGAGCCCCTGTGTTCTCTCCCCAGGGCCAGTCTCTCATGAGCCCCTGTGTTCTCTCCCCAGGGCTGGTCTCTCATGGGCCCCTGTGTTCTCTCCCCAGGGCCGGTCTCTCAGGGCCCCTGTGTTCCCTCCCCAGGGCCGGTCTCTCATGAGCCCCTGTGTTCCCTCCCCAGGGCCGGTCTCTCATGAGCCCCTGTGTTCTCTCCCCAGGGCCGGTCTCTCATGAGCCCCTGTGTTCCCTCCCCAGGGCCGGTCTCTCATGAGCCCCTGTGTTCTCTCCCCAGGGCCGGTCTCTCAGGGCCCCTGTGTTCTCTCCCCAGGGCCGGTCTCTCAGGGCCCCTGTGTTCCCTCCCCAGGGCCCCATGTTCTCTCTCCAGGGCCCTGTGTTCTCTCCCCAGGGCCCCTGTGTTTTCTCCCCAGGGCCCCCGTGTTCTCTCCCCAGGGCCCCCATGTTCTCTTCCGAGGGCCCCTGTGTTTTCTCCCCAGGGCCGGTCTCTCAGAGCCTCTGTGTTCACTAAGCTCCAAGTACTTTCAGTACAACAAAAACAATATATAAGTACATGTATATGCCGGGGGGGGGGGGGGACTTTACATGAATGGAAAACTACAAAAAAGTTTCTGAAAATGTTGAATATTATAAAAGCAGAAAGCAGATCGAGAGGTGACCCTCCTTCATTGAAAAAATATTTAACAACGACAACAATATCAAATTAGCCATCTGTTCCATTTCACCTATTTCTCTTCTCTATTTGTCTTTCACACTTATTCACTCACTCACTCATTCGTTCGTTCATCCAAGGCACCTGCAGTATTGGGTACGGTATATAGTTATGGTGGGGCAAACTTTACATTTTAACATTTTATCATTTAGACACAGTCCCAAGGGTGAATTCTCAGCTTATCTGGAGAAGATTATTTTATATATATATATATTTTTTTTTATTCAAATAGTTTTATTTTGGCTGATGCAAAATCAAAACCCAGACAGAAAGCAAGGGGTTGTTTCGTCTCAGAGGGAAATCTACAGAACGGTCGCAAACCCTGCCAGTCATAAAAACAAAAACGAAACCAAAAAAATATATAAATATATAGTCATATTCACATATGAAAGCACTTCTATTGCCTAGAAAATGAGGAGCTGGCTGGTGGGAGGTAAGGCTGAGTATGGATCATAGAACAGTATAGTTATAGAGTAGAGCCTCTTTGTCTCTCTTTCTGTACATCCTGGTACACGTATTATACAGCAGATCCTCCGGCCACGCCCACCGCTCCGCCATTTTGCAGAGCTCCCTTCTCTCTCATGCCATTTACGTTTACGGAAATGTCCCGCTCCTCGTAAATGTTGCAGGAGGGACAGGGATATGAGGGGTGGGAGGTGGGTGGGGGTGGGGGTGGGGGGGGGTCACAGAGGGGGGAGTGGGGGTGGGGGCTGGGTTTCTATCGCATTAAAATGCTGCTGTGGTCACATGTTCCCATGCACGTTGTGTTGCTTATTTTTGAATCAGGACAAGCAGAGGTCAGGAGAGATAAGGACTCAGGATAGTATGACACGCTAGGAAGTTTCCAACAGGAATGATACCATCTCTGTTTCCCTTAGCAACAAGACCCCCTCCCCTCCCCTCCCCTCCCCCCCCCCCCCCCCCCCCCCCCACTAATACCGATTCACCCACCGCTACCTGGGAGGTTAAATATTAATTTAAAAAATAAGATTAAAATAGAAAATGAAAAAGAAAACAACCAAAACAGAACAAAAGAAAAAGTTAAAGAGGAGGCGATTCGCACTGCGAACCCAGTCAGTGTGTGTGTGTGTGTGTCCACTCCTCGTCCCGGCTGGGCTTCCCTTCTGTCCAGTCCAGAGCAGGTGATGGATGTCCGGGTGCAGACGCTGATGTTAATTCTAACACTAACCCCGCTGGTCCAATGCCAGGGGCGGGGCCGTCACATCCAGGGGGCCCTGGTGTCAGAAGGGGCACGACGTCCTGCCAGGATCCAAGCGTCATCCGTGTAGGGACACACCAGGGCAGAGAGGAGAGAGAGTCCACCAGACAAGGCTAGTCAGAGGATGGCTCTGGGATGTGTGTGGGATGTGTGTGTGTGTGTGTGTGTGTGTGAATGGGTGGGGGGGAGGAACCTCCCCTTCCTTCTCTACCTCTTTTCCATTACTGACTTCTGAAAGAGCAGAGCATTGTGGGAAGGCAGAAGAATCTGAAGAGGAGCAGGGTCTGCTTTCCCTCCACTCACTCACACAGACACCGTCAGGAGCGGGGCGGGGGGGTGGGGGGGCACAATAAACAGGGAGCGAATTACTTATGAAAACAAAACACCGTGTATACATATCCACATACACACACTCACACACACGCACATAGTGTGTGAGCGTGGGTATATACACACACATACATACATACATAAAACAACATGAGGACACAATGGTCATGACAGCCACACAGAGCCAAAGACACACAGTCAGCCAGGGATGGGTTCACAACCTCCGTCATTAAAGCTGAATAAATAAACGCACCTTGCGGTCTTTCACAGTTATAGAGCTCTGCATAGCTGGCTGTGATGCGCTCTACACATGCTGTGGTGGGGAATCACCTCAGCACTGACAGCTAACACTCCACCTACGTGTGTGTCAGTGTTTGTGCTGAAGTTAAACACTCAAAGATTTATGAAATATAGTAATCTGCCAGGTGAC
The DNA here is from genome assembly GCA_019788955.1 of Albula glossodonta. NCBI lineage: Eukaryota > Metazoa > Chordata > Actinopteri > Albuliformes > Albulidae > Albula > Albula glossodonta. The sequence goes on from JAFBMS010000337.1 coordinate 157,330, forward strand.
AGGAAGCCCTGGTTTCATTTTGAATCAGGTAGCGACTCCTGTTCAGCTGAGCTTTAGACGCTTCACTGTTACACTGCTGCTCATCGACCACCATGCGTGGGGCTGCGCTACCACATTAAAACAAACATCAATCAATACTGCATACCACAATATCAAAAATACTCAGATCTCATTTTAATATTTAATGTATTTACGGACATGAAGTGTCACATATTTAAAACAATAAATTTATAATACAGTTTGACAAACCTGACAAGATCACCTTATCTGTTTAAGAGTTCATCTAATTCCTATTTTAAAAGGCTGCATCATAAAAATACTATGACATCTGACATGGATATGTACAGGTATCTGTGAGCGAGAGCCATGTTGGAGCACATACACCATGGTGGTGCAGCTGGATGGTTTGGAGTAGAACAGTGCCGTTTAACAGCAAACGCCGGATCGTTCAGTTCTTTACATCTAATGCCACTCTTTTACCCTTCTTTGTGAAGTCTGGTGCCAATCAGTGCTGAAACCAACTTCAAGCATACATCTCCAACACAGAGTACAGCAGGGCTACTCGACTCCAGGTCCCAATTTCCAGAGCCCCATTGCCTGTAGATAAATGTATCACCTGCCACCTGATCTCACCAATTAACTCGTCTCCACAACCTAATTCATTAATTAATTGGATGGGGTCAGAAGTTGGGGTTCCCCAGAGTAAAGGATGAAAAATGTGTGATAGAGGGCCCACAGAGTGGGGGGGGGGGGGTCCCATCAGTCACTGCTACTGAGCAGGGATTACCAGCGTGCGTTTGGATATGAATATTAGTATCAGATATGGATATTAATGTGATATATGAGGAGAAGTGGCAGGAAAGGAGAAGTGGGACAGAAGGGCTTCACACTTTGCACTGCACCATGCTATGGACTTTATGTTTGCACATTAATATGGTCAAGCTCTTTTTCTTGGGAAAAACCTTTTTTTTTTTTTAATTCCCCATCCTCCACATAATTTTATAATGGGATATAACTTATGATTATGGTGAGGGTCACAGTGACCTAATTGCATGAAGAGACAAGAGCAAGTGACAGGTAGATAACTCTGTCAAACAAGAGAAATCCTTTATAAATTAACATGACCACCGTTGAAGAAGCAAAACAAAAACAAAACAAAAATCCCATATATTTTCGTACAGTAATTCGCTCCCTGCTTTTGGTCAACATGTCGGTTCTCCTCTAACCAGATTCCAACGGTGCAGGTAAGTAAAGTGGTCCATTCAAGAGGGAGACCAAATCCCGACGCCCATTCACCCACAAACCCACTTCTAGCCCCTCCCACTCACAGCCCCAGCCAATAATAGCCCCACCCACTCATAGCCCCCCCCCCCCCCCATCCTGTGAGTGAGCTTCTCCCTTGTCAAGGTTCAGGAATATAATACAACACATACAAGAAAGCAGAAGAAGTTCCATCGCTGGGCTGGGTTCCGCTTGTGAATGGTATATTGGTAGATTATATAATAACGAGTTTAGCAGTTCGTGCAGGTGGAGTCAAATGACTTTGGGGAGGCTGGGGGGAGGGGGTCGGGGGATGAGAGAGGTGAGGTGGGGCAAGGGGAGGGGGGAAGCTCTCCTTGTCTACATATTCAGAAGATCCAATCTTCCTGAGAAAGTCTTGGAGTCGGTTCGATTTTATCGTTTTTTTTAATTGTCGGGAAGGTTTGTGATGAGGGACGTTCCTCGTAGAGCAGGAACTCTGAGAAACCAAAAAAAAAGGACAAAGAAAATAAGGAAAGCACGGTTGACTTCCCACACTCAAAGACATACCCCTGTCACTTCAATTAAGCTCATGCCTGCATTCCAAAGGCTAGCCTTCCGTGCTAAAGCAAAGTATTCTCTGTTGGTTAGGTTGACGAACATGTGGTTAATTAACATGTTCACACTTTTATAATTAAACTTTAATAAAGCAGCTGGGGACATTTTTTTCACTTTTCATTTTTTCAGGCGTTGAGAGAAAAAAAAATACCCTACTTAACATTCATAACTGAAAACAGCTCCTGTTACCAGGGCAATGCTCTACAGTTGAACCTCAGAGATATAAACATTAGAGTAACAGACTGACCAGTCAACCGAACACTTCAGCAATACTGAGCCCTTTATTATCACTGATGCAAAAAGGTGATCACTAACCCAAAAACCGTACTTTCTATTGACAATACACACTCGAAATATGAACAAAAGAGATTTGAATTAGCAGTGAAGTCAACATAGCCTGAAATAAAGAAGGGCTGGCAGCAAAACCACAGAGTTGATGGAAACTGCGATCATATAGTTGCGGGATGTGTGTTACCTGGCCTGTGAGAGGGGCAGGGCAGGGAAGGGGGGGGCGATGGTTTAGTTTTCGGCTTGGCGGGTATTCCAGGAGCGCATCCGGCCCTCATTTCGGCCAGCTTGACCCCTGCTGGACAGCCCGCTCTGTCCCTGCCACAGCTCTGGCCTGGACACCGTCCTCTTACTGACTGCCTCAGTCTTGGACACCCGATCATAGGACCCCAGGTCAGTCGGTGACTGCTTCCTCCAAGAGCTGAGAGTAGGGTCAGTCGTCTCTTCTAGTGCCTGATTTGAAAAAAGAAAAGTTAAAAATAATTATAAAATAGGTGTTCTTCTAGACAACTTCAACGTCTGTCTTTTTATGTCAGATCTAAATGGTGAAATACATTTTTTGCTGCATTTGCAATAATTGCGTTTGTTACATTTTGCCCTGCGGGCAACATTTAATGGACAAAAGGGCTTAACTGACAGCAGAAAGCCCCCAGGGCAGTAAAACAGACGCCAGTCCTTTTACAAACTTCAGCTCTTTATCAGAACCTAGGAACAGCCTCTCGCAGAGCAGTGAGAGCTGACAGCTCGGCTCTTTATGGTGAACTAAAAGCCCAGCTGCCTGCACGTTCGTCCCTAACGAGGCCCCCTAATTAGTGCTGAGGAACCCAGGAATTCACCTCGGAAACCCCGCCGATGGCCGTAACCAGCCTAATGGAGGCCCCTCCTACTGGGCCCATCTCTGAGCCAACAGGAAGTCTGCTGAGACACAGGCGCTGCCAAATGGGCGGGGCTGAGCTGGCAACTTCCTGTTGCATGCCCACACAAAGGGCAGGGGAGGCAGGGTGTGTGTGTGTGACCATTACGCTACACTGTAACCTCTGAGCTGCAAGACCAGCTCCCTAACCATTATACTACACTGTAACCTCTGAGCTACAAGCCCAGCTCCCTAAACATTATACTACACTGTAACCTCTGAGCTACAAGCCCAGCTCCCTAACCATTACACTACACTGTAACCTCTGAGCTACAAGCCCAGCTCCCTAACCATTACACTACACTGTAGCCTCTGAGCTACAAGCCCAGCTCCCTAAACATTATACTACACTGTAACCTCTGAGCTACAAGACCAGCTCCCTAACCATTACACTACACTGTAACCTCTGAGCTACACGCCCAGCTCCCTAACCATTATACTACACTGTAACCTCTGAGCTACAAGCCCAGCTCCCTAACCATTACACTACACTGTAACCTCTGAGCTACAAGCCCAGCTCCCTAACCATTACACTACACTGTAACCTCTGAGCTACAAGCCCAGCTCCCTAACCATTACACTACACTGTAACCTCTGAGCTACAAGCCCAGCTCCCTAACCATTATACTACACTGTAACCTCTGAGTTACAAGCCCAGCTCCCTAACCATTATACTACACTGTAACCTCTGAGCTACAAGCCCAGCTCCCTAACCATTACACTACACTGTAACCTCTGAGCTACAAGCCCAGCTCACTAACCACTGCTGCCTTCCCTTGAACCTGACACTGAAAAAACCCAATTGTTATCATTTGCAAAGAAGTTTAATATTAATGCAGGTTTATTGTTTTTCCCAAAACTTACTGAAGTACTCAACGCTTGATGGATGTTGTGTCATAATGTGTGATAAGAGAGCCCGGCTAGACAGCTCTCAGTGAAAGCACAATTCTACTTCAGACCCAGAGACTTCAGCTATGTTCCCATTGAGACGGTTGCACAAAGTCAAACTGCTTTTTTTCCTGCAAATTAACAGGGCCTCCACTCTGCGTGTAAGGGTTCAATAAATCTTCGTTTCAGAAAATATTTCAACAGGAAGTGTCTCTGAATGTAATAAATGCAGAAAAACAATTTTGCCCTCCCAGGGGAAGAAAGACAGCAGGAGAAAGCTACCGTGGAGGCCAAGAGGCGAAATGCTCGTTACAAACTGGCTTTGTTCGCCTGCGCTGGAAATCTCTGCTGATTGAATGTTGGAAGCTGCAGCTCAAGTTTTCTCTTCCAACTGCTCCGACTGCTGGGTATTCTTAGCAGCTAATGATTTGAAATGGCAAATTACTGCTGGCTGTGCGGTGTGAGGGTTTTTTTTTTTTTTTAAAAGTATGCTGAGAAAAAAAATGTCACCACGATAAACGTCCCGTTCCGCTCTCCGCGTCCAGGCCCCACCAGATAACGTATGGTCAAAAACATCACTCCAAAATGTTAAAGAAAAGAAGAAAACAGTAAGGGACTTGGTTCCGGCCTTAAATGTTAAAATAACACTGTCCACTTTTCATTGGACAAAGTTATGTGTTAAATGTTTTTCTTTCCTGCAAATCATACCGTTGTGATGGTTTATGTTACTCATTATGTATAGCTGTGTGCTGGATCAGAGTAAGGGAACTGCACTTTTCACTATGTTATTACAGCTACCTCAGGAGGGAGTAGACCTGCATGTGACACCTCCTATCCATGTGGCTGCTAGCCTTCACTGTTTTTCACACTACAGACGCAAAAACAAATCACATTTCACCAGTGTTAGAGGAACGCAGAGTCAACATATGTTCAGGTTCACAAACCCGCAGAGCCCCAGTCAGCCAGGAGAGGTCACTAGAGAGTGCTGACTAAAGACTTTGACCAGCTTCCTCCCCATTTTCTCCAGATGAGATGGAGCCAGTTGTGTTGAACCAGCGCAGACCTCTGGCTGTAGCCAGCAATGGTGCAACTGGGACTTAAATTCCCAGACTGCACCACAAACATGTGCTTTTACCTCATACATCTCCTGAAGACCACAGAAGAGTTTTAAATCTCAAGAATGCTAACTGAGTAAAAAAAAGGTTCATACATAAATAAAATCTCTAAAAATGACTACAGTGTCAGATCAAAGGAGAAACACTAATTCAAATTGTGCATCAAATAGTGGCATGTCACGTTATCTATTTGCCCTGGCAATACTATACCTTACGCATCCATTGCACAAAGACCTTACTACAAGAAAGTCATAGTCTTTCAGTCTTTTTCACAACTACGATCCTGACAAATTTCTCACTGTTAGCAGGTGTGAATTTTTCGTCCTGAGATGTGCTCTGCTGACAGATCAATGGCGCCTGAGTACTTTTGACCAATCCAGTAACAGAGGTGAGACCATAAACTCCCAAACACCAATCAGAACACCAGGAAGCCCATGCCAGAGAAAGCCTTAAAGAAGGCGAGTGGAAGGGGAGCCTGAAAACACTGTACATCTGACTGACAGGCAGGCGGTGTCTTCTCCAACAGGGCGAAGTCAAACATTAAAGATTTCCAGAAAGTTCTGGAAGTGATTACCAACCCAGACAGCCCGTGTCATTTGTAAACCTTCAGAAGAGCAGAAAGCACTTCCTGTAAGCATGCGTTCCCCCCCCCCCGCCGATCCCAGGACAGCAAACCAAGAAAAATAAGGAGCTGCATGCAGCTTCACTGGGAGCAGAAGCTGAAAATCTGGAACAATGAAGCATCTTTTTCCCCTCTCGTTCTTTAGGTGAGTAATTATTGCCGTTGGGGGCAGATGGTTTTCAGCGCTTTTTCCAGCTAGACAGGGTTCGTAGTTTCAGACATGATGTGGTGTGGAGCAGGGGTGTAAAAACAGAGTCCCAGAGGGCCACAGCGTCGGCAGGTTTTTTTTGTGGTTTCCTTTTAAATCAGCCTCCAGCGAAGGCCACTGAAATTAGGCGTGAGGAATCTTTAGTCAATCAGCGAGTTAAATGACTCACTTAAGCCCTAAAATACACCAAAACCAGCGCACAATGTGGCCCTGGATTAAGCCTCTCCTAACACAGACACTACCGTCCACCTCATCTGCAAATACTGCCTCCAAAAACCCCACACTTTTACAGCTTTCAGCCAGCTGTATGTGCACGAAATGTCTGATTACTCCCACTAATACAAGATGCTCAAAAACCCCATATGAGTTAACCATAATTTTATATTGGCAAATTTTTTTTTGCAGTCCCTTGTTTATCTATTTTATGACAAAGCAAGATTTTGTGCAGTCCTGACAATATATATTTCGCGCCATCAGGTGTGTTTGAACACCAAGAAGGAAATATTGTGATACTTCTCTGAACAGCGATTGCCATTAAATATAAAAGTGTTAAACAAGAAACTGGGATTTGAACCTTTAAAATCCTGCAAACTCTATATCCTTCCCTGTAGAAGCCTGTTTGCGCACAGCAACAATGCACAGCCAGAATAAAGCATGAGCCAGACAACGCCGCCAACCCTTGACCTGAGCTCAAGGACACACAAAAGGTGTGCGCAACAGACCAATCAGGGCACTCGACACATGCAAGGCGTGTGTCATAGACCAATCGGTGCCCTTGAAATCCTTCGGGGAAGTGAGGAAATGAGGGCCGCTGACAGGGAAGTGAGGCACGCAGTATTTTCTGGAGAGAAGCAGGCAAACCTGATTGAATTCAAAAACCTACTCCCATAAATAATTAATGACCAAAACAACCAATCAATCAACACCCCGGGGTCAAAGCCACCCGGTCTGGGGCATTGTATTAGATTAAGAGTCACTTCTCCTCGTAAACAAGCATTGATTAGCTTCATTTTTGGGTGGGGGAGGATGAGGGAACAGCGGGACACAGTGGGTTGGGGTTGGGTGTGGGGGAGGAGGTGAGTGGTTGAGTGCTGACTGCAAAGGAGTGGTTGGTTTATTTAAGGTAAAGACAAAGGCATCAAGGAAATGGCTCCCTTGGAAAACCCCCAGAAAGCCATCGTGCCACGTAGTTTCAGCAGAGATAAATCACAAAAATCACACAGTCATCGTTCAAATACCTCTCAGTCTACACACACACACACACACACAAACGCACGCACGCACGCACGCACGCGCGCACGCACGCACGCACGCACGCACGCACGATGTCTACACGCGCGCATAGACATCCAGTATGGAGCAACACACAAACGCACGCACGCACGCACGCACGCGCGCACGCACGCACGCACGCACGCACGCACGATGTCTACACGCGCGCATAGACATCCAGTATGGAGCAAGCGCGGGCGCGCACACACACATCTAGTATGGAGCTAGCGTGCAAACACACAGACACACACGCACAACCACACGTGTATGACCGCATATTGTATTAGATTCTACAGATTCTACATAAAACATGTATATAAAATATGTGCTGGATGTTTTACTGCTTGTTGACTGTATGCTTTGATATTCTTGCTCTCACAGTGGACTTGGCCTGGCCATCGCAGTAAATGAGAATTGTACGAAAGGAGAAAGGTTAAAGGGGAAAAATATGAAAAATGAAGCATACACTGCTTGCTCAGACAGCTTCCCATTGCATCCTGAGAAACGGGCAGTGGTCAATTTGTAAAAAACATTAAGGGGGATGGTCAGCCTCGTAGTGGAAAGATGGTGGTATATGCCTATATTCTCCATATTAAATATTCATATTTATTATGCCAAATGTACCTGTACCTCGTATTATTAATACAAAAACGATCAAAAACTATCCAATCATTTACAATGTTATTTTATTCATAAAATAAAAACAATGATATCACTAGCACAGGATTTCAAAAAATACCTTTACACTCTCACAACTGCAAACAAGTTACTGCTTAATATACCGGTTTGACATTCAACACATCACCCTCTCATTAGAATCTAAAATCATGTTACTTCAAGCAAACAAATATGTTATATATCACTATTTCATCATCATTTATTAATGAAAAGTATACATTTATGAAAATTATTTAAGGGTCACAATAATCCAAACACATTAGTATTTATGGTAATGAGTAAGTATAATGATTGACAGTGTGTGATTTTTGGTTTGCTGCAGCTTTCCTCACCAGCGTTCTACAACTGGTTTCATCACATCCAGAATCTCTAACCTGAGCTGGGCTTACTGGCATGATGTTAGCCTGGTTGAGCGTGGGGTTGCTGAGGGTTGTGTGCAGACACCATGTCAGACTGACCTGCCTCAGTAATGACTCCCTGCAGAGGGACAGCCACTCACACGCGCACTAACGCTGAGCTGGGAAACAGCATGAATTAATAATGAGCTCTTATAGCATGGCTAACAGTGCTTCCACACATGCGGCTAACGGCGCTACCGTCACTTTGTGCTGCGGATCAACAAGCAGCTGAGTCGTAGCTCTAGTTGCAGTCAACAAAATTCCTCCACTTTGATTTACATGTTCACATTTCTATCATAAAGCGGGTTAATGTTTGGCGATGTGTTACTAAAATGTGTTTCTGAAGAAAAACTAAATTGGGATTTCTTTGTGAGTCAAAGTGAAGGACAAATGTTGATTGAAAACAGGATCTGGTCCAGGTAGGCAAGCAACAGTCAAAAGCAGCAGGTATCAGCAGGTATCAGTGAACACTCAAGCTCATCAGGGACTGAAATGTCGTCTGAGAGTCGCAGGTCACCCAGGTGTATTTCAGGTGCGTGCTCTCCCACGTGCAGGTGAAGCAGAGCTCAGTACCCAGGTGTAACCTGAACAGCAGCGATGCCTTTTCACAATGACACCGCCTCGTGTTTCACTCTCTCCCCTCGGGACCCGACAGACGCCATTCTGCCATCGTCAGCGTTAACAGTGCTCCCGCCCCCCCGTTTCAGTACATGGCGGGGTAGATTTAATCAAACGCACAAGGGTCCGTTCAAGGGCATCGCTCAGTTCAATCAAAACAGACATTACATTACAACATCATTCTCTGTGAGTATGTTATATTTTACTGGAGACAAGCAAACATGTCTTTTGGAATGTGTAAGCATTATGTTCTTAAAAAGACTGAGTCTGTTTGATTGATTTGGGTCCCAGACATTGTCAGGGGGATGCCATTGTTTTACATGCTCTCATGAGCTGTGCTGTCACGCTGTTTTCTTCTTATTTTTAAATGAAACCTCATGTCCGCACTGCAGATATGTGGGCCTGATCTCTCTGGAGAAAGAGATGCTATCGCAGTGAGACTTCCCGGGGTAAAGGAAATATAACTACATAACAAATCAGAGCCACTGTTGCAGGCCGTCAACATCAGAGTACTACTCAACCAATCAGAGTTCAGCCATTGACGAGCAAAAAAAATCACTCAACCAATCAGAGAGAGGCCACTTAGCATCAATGCATCACTACACCAATCGGCAGCCATCTACCATCAACACACAACCAGTCAAAGCTGTGCTGTGACTATCAGAGACTAACATAGCTCTCCACCAATCAGAGAGCCGGACGACATGCCTGACAGTCAAATCTGCTATTAATGTCAAAATAAAAACAGGCATAGCAATACCACAAACACTATTATCAAGAAATGTGAGAATTTTATGTACCCATTTTTTTCAGTATAGGGAGAGCAGAAAAAGCCCTGGCTGATTTCTATACTCCCCAGGGACAGGTCACAGGTGATGAATAATTGAAGACCGAAATCGTGATAAATAATTCGGCAGCTCCTGCACACGACAGCTCTGCTCAGGGACAGCATCAGGGCAGGGCACACACGCCCGACAACCCAGAGCAACACCGAGGGACGACTGTCACAGAGACGCTACGATAACCGTCCTGACCTGCCCATGGAGGCAGTGACCGTGACCGACCCCCAGACCAGCAGATGTGTTCAGGTCTGGTTTACTCTTGTTTATCCTTTGTGCAAATATGTAACAATGACAGCAATAAAACACACACAAAAATGGAGGCAGTTCAGTGGTGAACAACACACCTCAACATTTGTCCAATTCAGGATGAGAACAGGCAAATACAACAGATGGAATAAAAATATTTAAAGTAAAACTATAACACAAAACGGTTTTAAGCGCTAATTAAGAGGAAAAAAGGTAATTAAGAGAATATAAGATTAGCTGAGGTCAAGGAGAAACGGAGGGCAGCCAAAAGAGGGAAAGTGTGTTTTTGTAGTTAGAGACCCAGAGGCCCAGGGGACCGTCAGATGTTTTTAATAATTCATGTTGGAGGAGAGTGAAACAGAGGAGAGATTAGCATCCCTTATGGGTTAAGCACAGTGACAATAATTAGCGTGCTAACGGGATGTCACTCCATTATTCCTCTAATTGGCCCCTTCAGCCAGCAGAGAGAGAAGCTCAGCCAGAGGGCTAATGCTTTGTTTGTTTTGACTTTGGGTGTGTGTGTGCGCGCGCATGTGTGTGTTTTGCATGTGTGTGTGTGTGTGTGGGGGGGGGGGGGAGGTGCGGTGTGGGGCAGGATAGAGAAGAGATGCCTTCAGTTACTCACTATTTAAATGGCCATTCCCGCTGGTATAGCTTCATGAGGATTGTGTCACGACCCCCGACCCCCGACCTTCAAAGTCACCATGATGATGGGGGCAGCTACCAACCCATGCACTGTTAGCCTAAAATGCCTCGCTACAAGCTACACACACACACAAACACACACACACTAACCCCAAATTGTGCCCCTGTACCCCATGCAAACAGTCACTTACTCACTCACACTATAACCCCAAACTGACCCCTATACATTGTAACCTCATACAGCCCCTGGAGGGTAAATGACATGACAGTGACGCGAGCGCATACGGCTCAGCCGCTAATTACAGACCAAGCGGGCTGGGGGTGTGTAAGGCCTGAAACACAGCTACACTTAGATTTACAGCACTACAGCAGCATTTAGCACTGCTGCTAGCAAACATCCTGCTATACTGACACTGTTACTGCCAGTGTGAGAGAGCATAAGAAGCAATGAGTTACATGAGCAGCAGGGACGTAGCGCAGGCTAACAGCCCTCCCAAACCAGAGACAGAGTATGTGCAATATCCTCCATCGCTAATAAACTCAGTTTATTGTGCTGCTTCTTATTCATGAGCAGTGATAACGAATGCAACAGCAGCTAGACAGCTGCCGTGTTTGTGCACGTGTGTGTGTTTGTGTGTGTGTGGGTAAAGGTGTGTGTGTGCAGGTAAAGATGTGTGTGCAAATTGTGTGTGTATGTTTGCGTACATCTTCATACCTGTGTGTCTGTGTGCGTGTGTGCACATTGTGTGTGTGTGATGATTGGCGTACATCTGTACATTTGCGTGTCCGTGTGTGTCTGTGTGTTTTATGTATGTGTGGTTAATGCTCGTGTGTGTCCCTGCTAGCGTGCACACAGTCATTAGGAACACGGGCGTGGGTGTGACAGGTTTATTATCCGAGGCCCTGGAAGCCATTGGCGATTGCTAAGTGATTCTCCCCTGAGCTGCTCTTTCTGTAATGACCCACACTGTGAGGACAGAATAACGGGATCCCCAGCAACATCTCTACCCATATAGCCCACTCCTTACCACACTTACTCCACCCAAACCCCACCCTCTCCTACGCCCTTATAAGGAAACAACAATGGGGTCCCCAGAAACACTGCCATTTCCTGCTACTCCAATACCACCAACCCCCACCAACACTATCCAACCCCCCCCCCCACCCCCCAACACCAAACACCACCGCCAACCTGCACCCCTTCCTACGCCAAAACCAGCTGAACCTACCTCATCAATATCTCCACTTCAAGGACAGAATAATGGGGTTCCCAGCAATACTCCTATTGTCTACCCTCTCCTACCCCAACACTGTCCCCAAACCAATGTAAACACGGTCTCTCCCTCTCCACCTTAGCTAGCCTGAAGTCAGTGCTTTGGTACAAAATGGCTGCCGTGCTTCACCCAGCTGGGTGCCACAGATTGGTGGGGGCTGATGCAAGTTTCCCCATTTTACTATGAAGCATTTTGAGCAGTTATGGAAAGTGCTATATAAACACCAGCCACTTTTTTTTTCTTATAATTATTATTATCCTGAGCCGAGGAGACGCTCGTGTGGCGCTGTGCAACCCTGCTATGAATTGTGGGAAGGTGTCACGGCCAGCCGGAGGCGGGCTCCGTGAAGGTGAACCCCCAGAACAATCCCCCGCAGAAACGCGTGTTCGGTTTCGCCAGGAATAGCACACCGTGCTGGCGCTCACGGCGGCCTGGCAAGCGCAGCGGGCAAAGCTGCCGTGCTAAATACAAGCGAGCGAAAGTTATTTTTCCCCTTGAGGTTTTTGCAACGTCTTTTCATTTTCCTTCTCCCTCTCTCTCTCTTTTCTACCCTCCCTTTCTTCTTGCTTCAGCTCTCCTGGAATTGTGCTCACAAAGCGACTCTAGAGTCCGGCAAAAAAAAAAAGAAAAAGAAAAACAGGAAAAAAGAAAAAGAAACAGAAAAAAGAAAAAAAAACCCTGGAATGCCTGTGATATTTCTGTCCTCCTTTTACGCTTGGCCAGCTCTGGGTTGAGCTGATTTTAGTTGCAATGAAGGAAAAACAGAAAATAAGTCAAAAAGAAAAAAGGAGATAATTATTTTGTTCAAAATATTTCCACCCCCTCCCCCCCAGAATTAACAAGGGTCATTATAACCTGCATGAGATCTCATCCCTGCCAAACTGGGTCTGCTAATCCTTTGTGCTGGAAAGAGCTTGACATTTACGGAAAAAAAAATTGAATCCCCCAGCATTTTAGCGTTAGCGCAAAGAAGATTACAAGCACTCCACAGTATGGAGGGCCCAATTTAAACCCTTCTAACCCAAAGTGACAGAGCAATTCTGCTTGTGAGCCTTTGGTAACGCAGTCAGAAACCAGATAGACGGCTGTGACGTTGCCCTGATCTGCACAGTTATAAGGCTTAAACCGGGCCTAGTTTTCAGATGTTCTGGAAAAGGAACATTTTTAAATCCCATTGAAAGGGAAGATTCTATTTGAAAACTGACATCACATTCCTCACCCGTTCCCTCGACTGGGCATTCTGGGGTTTCTGCAACGGAGCGGAGAGGCAGGCGTGAGTTCTACATAACCCTGTCTCCTGTGCATCAATCTGCCGCCGGGTTTCAGAGCTTCATCACAGACAGAGGAGAGGGGACAGAAATAGAAACAGTATGGAAAGCCTCCAGTTGTTTACAGTTACCTCGTAGGGGAGTCTGGATCTGTGACTGAACTTGGGGAATTGAGTTAATTTTAGTGTCTCGCGATTTCACCCATAAACCTAACCCCTTAGTCTGCCACAATACACATCTAATTTGTGACTCAACTTTACAGCCCCTGTGTATGTTCTTAATGATGTCTCTCATCTTTCTCTTACTGTATGAAGCTGTTGTTCAAAGCAGATCAACTATTTTATGGGCCACACATTCTTATGCAAGACCAACTTACACAGCCAACGCTGTTTTACATACGCCACATTTAAGCAGCTAGATACTGACTGAAACAATTCAGGTTAAATATCTTGCGCAAGTACAACAGCAGTGGCACAGCCGAGCTTCAAACCTGCAAACTCCAATCAAGTCATGACTCAATTATTAATCAAGAGCAGGTAACAGACAAAGGCGCGGAACTCCACAGGCTACCAAGTGAATGAGCTCCAGAAATCGCTTATGGAGGCAAGAGGGACAGAAAACATCCAACAACACATTGTTTCTTGCCAATAAAAAAAGATGTAAAAAACCGATCTAAAAATAGGTTTGGTTTGAGACTCAAAAGGCTTCCCCTTGCCAAACTCCGAACGGGCCGCATTAAAACGCAACCCTCCGTGTTATCCAACACAAACAAAAATCCTCGTGAACGTCAATCCGCTGAAGTCAAACCGCTCCAGTCAGGAACACATACATCATATACAAATGCAACTACTCATCCACAGCGTTTCCCCAGCCAGGGCCTTCAACAGGCAAGCATGGAGAAAAGCCCAAATAAATGATGTGTAAGCAGGTAACAGACATACTGTATTTGGACTACTTCATTCCATCACTGTTTTTTACATCTACCGTCATATTTCCACCCCACGAGGACGATTCGACCCCCCCCTCCCCGCCTCCTCTGCGCAGTTTCCTCTCCATCAGTCCAGATGATACCTCAGATTGTCCTGTACTTCATATTTTTCCAAAACCCCCCCCCTCCCCCCCCCCCCCCCCCGCCCCCACCTCCAACAAGATGTTCTTACAGGCTATCTTTGTGGTGTTCCATTCTCTCATCATTTCAGTACCGTTTCTCTTACCCTCTCTCCCCGATGGAGATGGAAACTAAACTCACAAATGTTTTTATTTCTGAAATACAGCATAATATAATAAGCAGAAAGGCTGAGGGTCTAATTCTGCAACAGAACGAGTGAAGGTATTAGCATATTTATCACTGCTTAACCTCTGAAGTGGACAACACCCCTTACAGTGACTCTGGATTGAGAAAAACCAGGAGTATCTAGCTACTTCAGAGCAAACCTAGTACTTTGAGGGCAAGATTGTTTTTCTGATTTTCTGTTTTGTTGGTTAAGCAGTGTTTGGACATGTAACATTTTCAATGCTTGTTTTTAGCTGGCCTCTGAGACAGTTCGTGGTTCAAAGCTGGTGCCAGGTGAGTCGTTTTGGTCACTGTAGTGGTTTAGCGGTTTTGCAGTAGTGCACGGCGGGGCCTGTATTGGAGGTACTCACCGTCGGCTGGGGCCGGGTCCAGGGCTGAAGCTCCTGGGCGGTAACGGGCTCGTGCGGAATGCTTCTCCTGTACCCGCCTTCGGAGGGTGACAGCGAGCTCTTGCTCCGGCGCACTGGCTCAGGGACCTCCTTGGAGGTCACCACGCTGTTGATCCGCCTCATATACACCTCGGCTGGGCTGGGCTTGCCGCCCGACCCCGATCTGGTCGTCGTGGTTACCGTCTCCTCGGTGTCCAGCACGGTCGTGGCGCGGTAGGCCCGCCAGGTGGTGGAGGACTCGGCCTCATCCTCCGACCCGTCGGCGGCGACTGTTGGGCCGGAGCCCAGTTCGTCCACAGAGACCGCCCCACCCCGGTTCCGCCAGGTGCTCCGGACGGTCACATTGCGCATGTCGGGGAGGCAGTCATCCCGGGACGAGGGCGGGGGGTGGCGGTGGCTCCTCCAGCTGGCCACGGTCGTCGTGGTGCTACTGCTGCTGCTGCTTTCGAACCCAGACTCCGTGTCGTTGTTGAGGTCCAGAGAAGCTGTCGTCGTCTCCTGGGGCTGCGACCTGTGGTGCATTGGGGTAACCAAAAATGTTAATTCTGAACACTGAGCCCCAGTTCAGCAAAAGTGACACTGACTGAGGGCAAGCTTG
This sequence comes from Albula glossodonta, assembly GCA_019788955.1. NCBI lineage: Eukaryota > Metazoa > Chordata > Actinopteri > Albuliformes > Albulidae > Albula > Albula glossodonta. The sequence goes on from JAFBMS010000337.1 coordinate 172,743, forward strand.
TCTTTAGCATTTAAAACTAAGTTAGTAATATCCATAAAATAGATATGATAAGCAAGCAGGTCTTTTCATAGACACTGCCATTATTGATTTATTTTTGGGGACAGTGTCAGAGGTCATTTCTTACCCTCCTGCTGTCTGTTTTAAAGCTCTGTTTCCTTCAATCCCTTACCTGAGGGTGAGGCTGCTGCGTGACACTAGCTGGGTCTCCACGCGAGACGTTTCCAAAATCGGCTCGGAGGCATCAAAGTCACCGTCCTCATCATCGTCCTGGGTTTCCTGGGGGGGCCGCAGGGTGATGTCACCCTTGGGGATGGAGATCTCATAAGGGATGGAGACGCTGCTTCGGTGGTGGTGAGGCTGGTAGTGGTGGTCTCCAGGGGCGATAACGATGTTGCTGGTGGAAGTGTGGCGTTCCCGTGGTAACGAGGGTGGGCACTCGCTGGACACGCTGCTGCTCCGGCTGCTGGTTCGAGACGAGCCCGGGTCGTTGGGGTAGATGGTTATGCTGCTGGTCATCTTCCCCATGGTGGTGGTCGTCGACGTCAACGACAGGGATGCCGGCTTGGTGGAGATCCTTGGCTTGCCATTGGCTGCCAGGGGCTCGGGTCCACCTGGCGACGATGACATCACTTCCTTCCTGTCGATCTCCACAATGGCGGGTTTGATGACCGCCTTGGAACGCAGGGCCTCCCGGGGGCTGCAGACCCGGCGGATCTCGATGCCGGACGGTGTGTGCGTGGGCGTGTGCGTGGGATCAGATCCTGTCCCGCCTTCACTGGCGAAAGGCCGCTCCTCGTCGAATGAGCTCCGCGTAGACGAACCCTCAGAGTGCGAGTCGTGCAGCCGCGCATATCTAGAGTACTTTCCGGTCATGGTGGTGCCTAACCTCCCGCTCCCTGATCCCAACCCCTCATGGGTGGGCGGCTGTGGTTCCGGTTCCCCAATGGACCGCCGGGATCCAGTGGATTCAGTTTCCGAGGCAGAGGAGTGCCCCTCAGACCCGAGGTCACCGGCCACCAGTGGCGACACATGGGATCTGTAGGCTACGTACGACCCGTTGGCCTTGGCAAGGAGGCCTTCTGAGCCAGAATCCTGGTGCTCCTGGTCAGAGGAGTCCTTCTCAGCTGCAGCCTTTCCGGTATTTTCAACTACCACATCGGAGCTGTTGGACTCGCTGTCGCTTCCCCCTCCTGGCGCGTACAGTCGCGAGAACTTCTCCACTCGGCTCTTCTTCATCTCACTACCCTCACCTCCGAGGGCACCAGGTTTCACAGACGGGGACGATGCCTTCCAGGACTTCTGGTCGTTAGCGGCTGGTGGGTAGCGGCTGAGGACCGATGGCTTCTTGCTGTCACCCGCAGATGACGCATGGGCGGAGCCATATCCCACGCCTGCCGTTGTCTTCTCCTCCGTTCCCCTGCCCCTGTCTTTCACGCCAGCATCCATGCCCGTTTTCAGCCCTCTCCGGCTCTTGTGAGCGGGGCTCAGAGCCCGGCGGGTTGTTTTGGGTGAGCCCTCCTCTGACTGAATGAGCTCTTTGCTCCTCAATTTGGTGTCCTTCCTCTGCTGTGGGGACAGTTCCCGAGCCTTGTACTTGGAGACGGTGGGCTCGGCTGCTGCGCTGCGGTATTTGGGCTTCTCCTGCCTGAACCCACCCCGTACGTTAATCTCCTCATTCTCAGCCTTCCCGTTCTCCATGATCTTCCCCCCGCTACCACCACCGCTGATGATTCCAAGTTGCATCTTGAGCTGGTCGACCTGGTCACCCAGAGCCTTGCTGCGGTTCTTCTCCTGCTCAAACTTCTCCAGCAGCTCACCATTCTTGGACTCTGTGTTCTTCAGGTCCTCTTCCACCAACTCCAGCTGCTTCAGCCGGTTCTTAAGCCTCTCCACCTCCTGGGTGAGGTCCTTAACCTTGTTGTCTTCCTCTTGGCTGCCACCGTCACGGGTGCTGTTCTTCTTCTTCTCGTTCTCGGTCTTGGCCCTCAGGCCCACCACCACCAGGTCGTCGTTGTCGTCATTGTGGCCCAGCTTCAGGAAATCCAGGCTCTTCTTTCGCAGGCCCAGCTTGGAGGTAAGCCCTGGGGAAAGGTCATCCTCGATCCGCAGGGTGTCCCCACTCTCCGAGGCCGGCTTCCCCTGGAGGTTGGAAGTGTTCCTGCTCTGGTCCGCCATGTTGAGGCGGTTGTTGCGCTCCAGCTTCTCCTTCAACTCCAGGATGAGCTTCTCATCCTCCCGCTGCTTCTCCAGGAGCCGTT
>JAFBMS010000337.1:177500-182500 GCA_019788955.1 Albula glossodonta
AATACAACAAACACTTGTTGTGTTTAACTTGGCTGTGTGAGTGCGTATGTGTGTGAGTGTGAGTGTGTGTGTGTGTCTGTGTAAGAGCATGATCTCTCCCTGCAGGTGAATTACGAGCAGGCCGCCTCTCTGCTCAGCACAGCCATTGAAGCCTGGTCAGTGTTGAGCGACCCCAGGCCGTATCTCTGCAGTGTCTAAAAGCATAACCAGCTCTTCACTGCTCCTTCAGGGGCATAAATCCCCAGCACTCAGCCTCCATCTCATCTCTTCCATCCCCTCCTCCAGTATCCCAATATCGATTTCCTGTCCCGACTCTTTATCCTTATCCCAGCATTACATCCCTAACCCCCCAGCATAGCCGCTCACAGCCATCACCACGGCAACTGCTTCAGCACCAGTGACGGCCTTGAACCAGCCCTGCTTAAACCAGGGGAGTCAGACTCCAGTCCCGCACCGATGCAGAGACTGCCACTTTTTACCGTGTTTCAGCACTTATATAGTTCAGTTAAGGCACTGTCTAACACTGTCTAAAGTGGTGGACTTCAAAATCATTTTTCTTAATGTCCACTGGGTATGGAGGGTTTTACTTTTCACCCAAAATTCAAAAGACCAGTTCAGACCCAAGAGGCCAAGTGAGGTTGTGAGTTAACCATGTTGTCATCTGTTTTAAGTGGTCATTAAATGCCGGGTACCGATGGAACTCAGCACAGATTAGAGCTCTCCAGTGCTAGAGTTAAAAGAATAGCGGTCTGAAGAGCCCACACACCGTGTTCCTGAGCCTGAACCCGGCTGTGGACTGAAGGGACCCCAGACAGAAAGGATTTTGGTTGCCTGCATTGAGGTATGACCGCGCACATTATTGTTTCAGAATGGTTGAGTTCCTTGCGCATTCAGTGGCACGAGCCAATCAGGAACGCCGGCCCTGAAGATAATCATCACTGCGCTCGATGACATCATCCACCCCCCACCCCACCCCACCCCCTTCAGTTATTGTAGTCATTATGAAGTCTGTTACAAAAACGACAATCGCTCGCGTTCTGAATGACTTACAGCGAATGAGATGAGACCGCCTCACCATCCAATAACTGGCGGGCCGACCAAAGCTTCCTGCGAGTATGAAATATTTATGGCAGGTGATAAAGGAAGCGGAGAGCTGCAGCTCCCTCTTATCGCTGCCGCCTGTGTGTCCCACGGGGGGGTGGGGGGGGGGGGGTTGGATGGATCCATTGATTAACGGAGAGCATTTACATGGAAAGTGCATGGCGTCAGCAGCTTCATAAATTACGACTCCACACTTTTCACTCCTCGGGCACCAACACACCCCCACCCCCCCACCAACCCCCCCGCCCCCCCAACCCCCCCCCACCGCCGCCCCCAGATCGAACAGGAGAGGACAGCCACAATCTGCCGACATCATCACTTATCGATCCTAAACCGCAAAAACAACCACCCCCCTCCCCCCCCGCAATCCCATGATCCTCTAGTCTCCACCGACACTGACCTTAAAGCCCAGACATCAGAAGGTGAGTAACAACAACAATAACCATCATATTCATTGTCATAATCATACATCTGATTTGATTTTCAATACCCCAAAGGCTCTGGACCGTCACCACAAAACAATACAAATAAAGACAAACTTGGTTTGGGGAAGCAAGGAGCTCAGAGTACTTGTAATTGGAAGCTGGGCTACCTAGACTCTATTTTCAGTCGAATAAAAACAGAAATAGGGCTTTTTCTTTCTTGGTTACGCACTATTCTCAGGGGAACCACCCATGGTGAAAGCGCAGAAGCTCGCACATGCTGTGGAACAAAAAGGACCGCGGAGAGGCCGAGCGACGGGTGGAACACAGGGCGACCTCTCGAGTCTAAACAGACGCGGCCACTCACCTGCATCTCACACAGTTTGGGAGAGGTCGGTGGTGGCGGGTGGGGGGGGTGAGTTACACATATGTAGTGGTCTGGGACCATATGGGGATGATTTCCTCATGCAAACCAGAGTCTTTTAAAAGCCACTTTAATTATATTTCTCTCCCTTTTTCAGCCATCTCAGAGAACAAGTGCCAGTCTGGTGGGGAAATAAGGAGTGAACTCAATGGCCAAACTTCCTCCCCAAATTTACTCTGACAAATACTCTAAAATGCAAACAAGGGTGTTGGACAGACCCTCTTGTTTGCTCACTAACCTCACAAAAAGGATACCTATGTCATATATGTACTATACGCAAGACCGTTCCTCATGGCAGCAAAATCGCTGAAGGAGGAAGTCCAAAAATTGAATTATATTGACAAATTCTCATACTTTCACTGCTATGTCACTGTGCGGCACCACTTACAAGCTAAAGGATGTAAATTTGGACAGTATTAAGAAATACACTTTTAAAACTACTAAATAATGAGTTTATAATAAAAGTAAACATGCAATGTGGTTTTTACAGTTATTTGAATCAATTTATCAGCCATTATATATGATCCGTTCTTGTATTTGTTAACAGGAGAAAACGTCTTTGACTTGCAGCAGGATGAAGTGGGAAAGCCCAGCCTGCTTTACCTGATACCTGCGCCAGGTTACAGCACACCTGGACGGCTGATCTGAGCACTGGATCCACGACCAGCACTGATCCATAATGGGTACACAGACAAACTGCCTCCAGCCACAGACAGCACCATTTAATACTGCTCACAAACACAAGAACAAGGCACACATAATGACTAAAAATGGAATACTAATGAATATCAAACTACGCAAAGACTTTATTGGTAGTCTCTTGCAGTGCTCAAACTGAAGTGTTACCAGCAAGCCTGTTAGAAATGAAAGCCCCCCACCCCTTCACTGTACCTATTCTTTTTTTAACTCAGCTCAGGGATTTGGGTTATTCTGTAACCACCAGCTTGGGAGTGCGCGAGCGCCCTAAACTGGTCCCGCTCAGCTGGGGTGATGCAGAGCTTCTCTCATAGGCCGAATCCCTGAGCCTCTGGCACAGGCCGAATTCAGGCCCCTGCCAGCTCCCTCCCCTACCTATCCCCCCAATCCCCCCCCCCTCCCGTCACCCCGATACGAGACGCACGTCAGCCCTGCCAGAAGCATTTTAAAAACCATCGGAGCATGAAAAGCAGCCCTGGCAAGGCCTCGGGTACCACAGCAATCAAAATACCAAATACCTATCTGCGCTACAAGCTACGGCTTAGGCCACCATTAGCGCTGTGTGGTATGGCTACGGCTAGCATCTGTGCTATGAGCTACAGCCTCAGCTAAGGCCTCGGGTACCACAGCAATCAAAATACAAAATACCCATCTGCGCTACAAGCTACGGCTTAGGCCACCATTAGCGCTATGTCGTATGGCTACGGCTAGCATCTGTGCTATGAGCTACAGCCTCAGTTAAGGCCTCGGGTACCACAGCAATCAAAATACAAAATACCTATCTGCGCTACAAGCTACGGCTTAGGCCACCATTAGCACTATGTCGTATGGCTACGGCTAGCATCTGTGCTATGAGCTACAGCCTCAGCTAAGGCCCTGGGTACCACAGCAATCAAAATACCAAATACCTATCTATGCTACAAGCTAGCATCAGGCTAGCATCTGTGCTATGAGCTACAGCCTCAGCAACTGTGTATGCTATGAGCTATGGCTACAGCTGTTATCTACTTATCTACTCTACAAGCTACAGCTCCTGCTCCCATCAGAGCTATAAGCTACACGCACAGCTACTGTGCGCTAAAAATGTTTTGCAGGAGTTCTGTCAATTTTTGGAACTTGAGGACCACTTAAACACACACACACACACACACACAAAGATGCAGGCATGCACACTGGGGGAACAAGTCTGGTCTAACAACACCCCCGGCACCCTTACCCCCCCCCCCCCCCCCCACCCCCCAAAGACACCTTTTTATTTTTACGAATGACTGCCCCATTCCATCACAGGCATCACTGCCGTCCCTGTAATTAAAATAACTGCAGTTAAGCGGAGAGTGGTGATCGGGCAATCGAGCGAGCAGGCAAGGGAGTGAGAGAGGGAGCAGGGTGTGTGTGCGTGGGGTGGGGGTGGGGGGTAACGTGACAGTGTATGGCCAAAGGGATTGAGAGAGGAAACAGGGTGTGTGTGCGTGGGGTGGGGGTAACTCTTTCCTACACTCCCCCCTCCCCCTACCCCCCTACTTTCAGGACGGGAGAACTTCCTGTTCCACACTTCCTGGGTACATTCCTCAGATGCGTACGTCAGTGACCTCCGGCCCCCGATACAACCTGCCAAAGGCAGATGGATGACCGTGATTGGTTGAACGGTTTAATCAGGTGTTTCAGATCTGGGCCAGAACAAAAGCCCAAACCCACACCTGCCTTTCTCAGGTAATACTGGACACAAATGGCATTTGTACACCCCCTGATCACTTAATCAATGGAGGAGAAGAGCGGAGATCTCCAGTGCTGCTACAGCCACCCCCCCCCACCTCCTCCCTCCCCCCTCGTCATTGTCAAGGTTCCTTATTGATTGACGTTTTTATTGAGGAAGACCGAGACTCACTTCCTGTTGTTCCACTCAACCCCATTACCCATTCCACCCTGAGTGTTATGATAGACACTCAATCCAACAGCTGTTAATTCAATTCAGTTAAAAAAAAAACTTTATTTATCCCTGAGGGGCAATTACAGCATAAAAGGCTTATTTTATAAATTAGCACTTTAACGTGGAAAAGACAACAGTCAATCAAGAATCCACAGGAAATGCAGTGAAAATCCCCCATGAATGCAGTTATGCTGATATACCGTGACTATCTCAATAGGAATGTGTGCAAAAACAGAGTTAATCTACCTAATTAAAAAAACAAAATAAAGCGCAGAAAACCATTAATTATTTTCCATGCAGTCCACACAATGGTCACTGTGCGATTGAGTGAATTGCACAATAAAACAAATCCATTGCTCATCTGTCTCTTTAATAAAATCACTCCTCCTTGCTCTGCACTCCGCTGCAGGGGTGGGCGACCCCGGTCCGG
>JAFBMS010000337.1:187500-200765 GCA_019788955.1 Albula glossodonta
ACAGCATCTACACAACAAGCAGCATCTACACAGCAAACAGCATCGACACAGCAAACAGCATCTACACAGCAAACAGCATCGACACAGCAAACAGCATCTACACAGCAAACAGCATCTACACAGCAAACAGCATCGACACAGCGAACAGCATCTACACAGCAAACAGCATCTACAAAACAAACAGCATCTACACAGCGAACAGCATCTAAACAACGAACAGCATCTACACAGCAAACAGCATCTACACAGCAAACAGTATCAGGCATCTGATTCAGAGGGACTAATGGACATATCTTTGCTCTCCAACATTACATTTTTTGGGGGGGGGGGGGGATTGAGTCGCAAAGTTTCCACAACATTTCAGGAACAGCTTTTGGAGGACAGCAGGGATACAGGATCCCTTTCCCCATGAAAGCAGAGTGACGGATTCAGGAAAGCTGATAATTTCTCTTCTCCTTCAAAAAATCTGATCAGTGCAAAAGCAACACACAGAAACAAGCATGCATACGTTGTGTTCTCTAAAGCAAAACAGTTCACATTTAGCAAGTCGCGCTTGCACGGCCTCTGGGCACGCACACCGACGCAGCCCACGTCAGTTTCTGTGCCCAAATCGGGCTGCACTGCGTGGCAGTTTCCTCAAACAGGCCGGAGCAAATTCCTCCAACAAACTTTCACTTCATGAAAGCTATGCTGTTTGAAAACATTACCAAAAAAAGTAAAAAGAATATAAAAAACACAGATGAACTTCATGAGGATGTTCCGTTCTCTCATGCTATGCTAATTTAGCAGCAGATGGTGGTATTCAGACTGGCTTACGTTACGAGAGGCCATAAGCACATCCACATGAATGAGATGCTCCACTAATTTGACTTAATGTGTTTGTGCTTAATTAGGTGAAGGGGGGGATCTCCCTTCCACCACCTGAGCATGCCCCTTCAGTCATTATGGGATGTCACTGTTACATATTTACACAAACAAACTAACCTGAACTAAATAGTAGTAGAGGCCTGGGTAACGCTACCAGACCAGCAAAAGCATGTGCAACATGCATGCTCAAACACACTCTCTCTCTCTCTCTCACACACAGACACACACACACACACAGCTGCAGCTGTTTCCTGTGAAAGGTGAAAGGCACATCGCACTCATGTAAAAGCAGCTGTGTGGGTGTGTTGGTATGACAGTAGTGCAGCGGTAGTGAGAAACACCCTGCGCCTGCTCCACTGACCACCACTTCCACCAGCATCATTCACACTAACCCACTGACCTGTGACACACACACTCCACACACACACACACACACACACACACACACACACACACGCACACGCACACGCACACGCACACGCACACGCACACGCACACGCACACGCACACGCACACACACACGCACACACACACACACACACACACGCACACACACACACACACACACGCGCACACACACACATACACACCACACACACACACACACTTGCACACGCACAGACCCACTAGAAGTTTCTCTTGCGGCTCCGCCCACCCCTCTCAACAGTCACTTTCACTTCCCCTGTGTCACTTCCGCTGGAGAAAAGCATAAGTGCAGTGCTCCACGGCGCCACACTGCATCTCAGTCCGCAGTGGACAGCGCATGTGACCGCTCCGGCAGAGACGACCAGTTGAAACAAGCAGGAAAAGGAAAGACAGCCTTCCTTTTGCATGTCATCATCCAAAACCAAAAGCACACAAAGAACAAAAACAATGATTTTAAAAAATTTGTTTAAAAATGTTTTCTCAAACATTAAATGGCCTAGATAGTCCAAAAGCAAATTATTGGTTTTCCTTTTGTATATTTTATTCAATCCCACAAACCCGCAAAGCATAATGTCATCAACTTGTCTGGTATAAAAAATTGTTTTGAAGTCATATAAAGTTGTTCTAAGGTCTCCAAAAAAGAAACAAACAACCTTTAAACTTGGGGCTTTGCTGTTGAAGGCCCGCGCTGGTTCTGAACTACAGAGCTGAAATGGCCGTCCGCATTGAGAGAAGACACAGACTGATTAGTGGATAAATGTCTCCTTGGCTCTGCAGGGCGGGAAAGTGCTCATAATTAAACTGAGCAGCTATGATCAGAATGTACTTTTCAATCTGAGTGTGTGTGCGTGTGTGTGTGTGTGTGTGTGTGTGCGTATCTCTTCTGTGAGTGTGTGTGTATGTGCATGTCTCTTCTGTGAGTGTGTGTGTGTGTGTATGTGTGTGTCTTGTCTTTTCTGTGTGTGTGTGTGTGTGTGTGTGTGTGTGTGATTCTTCTGTGTGTCTTATGTCGATGTAAATGGTTTAACAGGGCTTTTGACCTGAATACACAAAAATGTAAACCTGTGTGTGTGTGTGTGTGTGTGTGTGCACATGTCTCTTCTATGTGTGTGTATGTGTGCGTGCATGTCTCTTCTCTGTGAGTGTGTGTGCGTGAGTGCATGTCTCTTGTCTGTGAGTGTGTGTGCGTGTGCATGTCTCTTGTCTGTGAGTGTGTGTGCGTGTGTGTGAGTAAGAGAGTGAGAAAAAGGAGAGCAAGACGGAGAAAAAAAAGAGGTGAGTTCTTGCTCCTTTGTTTCCACGAAAGACACAAAAACACATCTGCAAAAAACTCCTTACAAGGTAATAACAAGTAGGACAAGACACGTTTGCCAGTTCCCCCCCCCCCCCCCCCACCCATCAATCTCCGACAGATTTCTGTCCAAACCCACGGATGCTCTGGCGGCCTTTCAGAGGCCCGCCTCCCTCCGCAGGGCTCCGGTCAGAGCACAGGAGACCACGCGCACGCTCACAGGGAAACCTGCCGGCTGCACTCTCTGCCGGCTTAAATTTACGAGCCGCAGGAGGCAGGTTTGTAAAACTGGGGCAGCCGGGCCCAAAGCTCTGGCTCTCTTCTAAAACCAAAAACCTTGGAGATAATGTATTCACAAAGCCATGGCGATGACATATGTAACAAAACTATGGATATAAAATATGCACAAAACCAGGGAGATAACATACTGCGTGCACAAAACCAGGGAGATAACATACTGCGTGAGCAAAACCAGGGAGATAACATACTGCGTGCACAAAACCAGGGAGATAACATACTGCGTGAGCAAAACCAGGGAGATAACATACTGCGTGCACAAAACCAGGGAGATAACATACTGCGTGAGCAAAACCAGGGAGATAACATACTGCGTGCACAAAACCAGGGAGATAACATACTGCGTGAGCAAAACCAGGGAGATAACATACTGCGTGAGCAAAACCAGGGAGATAACATACTGCGTGCACAAAACCAGGGAGATAACATACTGCGTGAGCAAAACCAGGGAGATAACATACTGCGTGAGCAAAACCAGGGAGATAACATACTGCGTGCACAAAACCAGGGAGATAACATACTGCGTGCACAAAACCAGGGAGATAACATACTGCGTGCACAAAACCAGGGAGATAACATACTGCATGCACAAAACCAGGGAGATAACATACTGCGTGCACAAAACCAGGGAGATAAGGCACATCCAAAATAATAGTGATAACATACTATATGTAAAAAGCCATGGAGAGAGTATACATACCATGTACTACCTACAGTACCTAACACCTTGGACATAAGATATGCACTTTCAACGAAGTCAGCTTATTAGTGAAATGCAGCTAATGGCTGGCAAAAATATCTACATCCCTTGTGGCCCTGTGACCCTGTCCTGTAATCTTTTGATAGCTCCTCCCATTTTGGATTTCATGAAGCCTTACTTTCCAGTTTCTGTTAAACCCTGTCACCTGACTCCACCAGTAGTGAACCCTCATCATGTGACACCACCAGCACAGTTAGCCTGGATCAAGTGACCCTACCAGCACAGTTAACCCCCATCATGTGACCCTACCACCACATATGACCCCCATCATTTGACCCCAGACCAGCACAGTTAACCTCCATCACGTGACCCCACCACCACATATGACCCCCATCATGTGACCCCAGACCAGCACAGTTAACCCCCATCACGTGACCCCACCAGTACAGATGACCCCAATCATGTGTCCCCACCAGTACAGTTAACTACTGTCACCTGATCACTTGCTCAGATGGACAGGGAGAAACACAAAAGCCTCCCTGACCCCAGCTCTGACCTGCAGCTCCACAGGCCGTCGCTTCTCTCTCGCGCACGGCACTTCAGCCTCTTTCTCATAGAAAACCCCACGGCACGTTTTCTGCAGGCAGGTTGGGGCCTTGTCTGTTGGCACGGCAACCGCGTCAGTCTGCAGCCCCCGCGCGGTCTCCGTGCTGAGTCAGCGCTGAGACACCAAAAAGCGTGAACCAGGCACCCCTGTCTCTGCAGCCTGTGTCTCTCTCCTGTCAGTGTCAAACCTGCATCTCACAGTGCTTTACTGGAGTGACACTGCATTGCTAAAGTGAAAAGAACACAGCAAAAAAAAAAAAAAAAACAGAAAATAGAAATTACAAAAATACTTAGATTTATTGGGCTGAGTTCAGTTTGTGGAACAAGGGGACATTGGTTAGTAAATTCTACTCTGATATCAGGACATTTTATTCTACACAAAGATTTATTATGACACAAATACTATTTTACACAACTACCTGGAGCAGGTTATTAGTTTAAGTAGTATGAGGCCCTTGGTACGTTCAGTTCCAGGCTTCATACAGTTCATGATTTTGTGTTCTCAATATTTTTTGTAACCCCTTTCTGTATGTATGCATATACATATTTGTGTGTACATGTTTTCTTTTCGAGACAGACATGCTCCACAGGGCAGACGGCATCTGCCACCAGTGAGATTAGCCAGGCTAATACCAGCCTCGATCGTGTTTATTTCTCAGCTCTGGAACAATGATGATGAAACGCTGCATTTCCTTCCGCCTTCTCAGCTTAATCAAAATATTTATTCCTCCTTTTTAACCACGTCTGGAATCTCGGCCCGAAAAAAAAAAAACATAACAGTCTTGACCGTTCTCCTGCGGCGAAAACAAAACACCGTCTCGAGCGCCCCAAAATTCGCCGCTGTGAATAACGAGGAAGTCCCACGGACCCGCTAAGACACTGCGTTACTGCCATGGTGACGCCATGGTAACGAACGGTGATATCCTGTTCATCATAATTCACAATATTTCTGGTGGGTTCATTTCACTCCCCAACAAAGCATGTGGGGCATAACCAATGGTTTTCTTTTCAGTTCAGAGAACAAGATTAGAGGAAAAAAGACTGACCCACAATAACTAATAGAGTAAAAGAGCACTGTCAGACATGGACAACTTTGACCCTTGACCTTGACTGCCTTAGCGATGACCCCTAAGATGCTATTGCCCAAGGGCATGGCCCTTCCTTCCCTCTCCCTCTCTCTCTCTCCCTCCCTACCTCTGCCTACACATCTGAGAGGGGGCTGAGAGTTGGGAGGGACCTAGGCCTCTATCGCGCTCTTGCGCAAGCCACTTCCCTTCCAGCCACTGTGTGTCACAGGCCAGACACGCCGCTATGACAAACAGCGTGTTCATCACATGAGAATGAGACCCGACGATGGGCCATCAGGACAGACACCCAAACACGCAGGCCAACCCAAATCACATTACTACATTACAGTCATTTCGCAGACTCTCTTATATCCAGAGCAGAATGCAATGTGAGAGAACATGATTTCATTCACCTGAATAATGCTGCCTCGTCTGGCTAACAACACTCCCAGTGACTATCTACTCAATATTACTGAAACAGCAACACAAGTTCGCTATGCTAACCAAACTAAACTTACAAAAAAAAACCATACTACCATAAGAACAAAATCCTATACAACCATAATAAGAAATGCTTTAAGTATCACAACCAAAACCACCAAACACTACAGCTTCAGTCTAAACCAAGTTGCAGTCTGAGGAGGCGCGTCTGAAGTTCAAGTAAACTCAAAGGAAATGCTCAGCTCAAGGGGTTTCCCGTGAAGGCCCAGGAACACCTGGAGTGATCCAATCTCAACACCCCAGCATCACTCAGGCCAGAGGCACACAAGTCCACTGCTGGGATTTTTTTTTTTTTAAATCAGCTGCCAGTTTAGGCCCTGGGAACCAGGCATTAGGACTCTATAGCCAACCAATGAGTTAAACAGCAGTGTAGAACAATGGTTACAAAGCTGGCTTTAGAACGCAGAGGTTGCAGGTTTAAGTCCAAGGTAGGACAGTTCAGTAAATAAATAAATGAATTTAAAAAATCAAACTGGATAAATGGATAGTGCACAGAAGTGTAAACTGTGCAACACACATAACAGTGTCAGCTTAATGTGTACTGTAAAGTACAGGTGATGAAACACTCTGAAAACCACAATCCTGACTCTGGGGTCATAACTGTAATCCTGCTTAGATCTTTAGGATAATGCTGTGCAATTAACATGCTCTTATCCATCTTACAAAAGCGGATACAACAGGTTAGCACAACAAGCAGAGACAATACCAAGTTGTCAGCGCCACAACCGACAATAATAGTAAGAACATTAAACTATAGCAAATCATTAGCTAATGTTTCATGGGTTTCATGGGTGCCTGAGCTCCCTATAGAGTAACAGACATATGGCATGTAGTAACAGGCCGATGAAATAGAAGTTCAGAGCTCCGTTTTAGATGGATCAGAAGGATTGTGTAAGTCCCGGGGAGGTGCTATGCTATTAACGAGATCAGGTACCACTATCTGACGCGTCATGAGTGTCAGGGGTGTGTGTGTGAAATGATAAACTGCCGAGGCCAAACAAAAGCGACATGTAGCGTCATGCTTTAGACTTTATGGCCACCCACTCCCCTGTCCTGATAAATAACCTCAGTCACACACAATACCGTGTACACACGTACGCGCGCACGCACGCACACACGCACGCACTCATATATAGCACACACACATAACACACACACACGCATGTGAATGCAAATACAGACAAACACATAAAAGAACACACAGAACAAACAGACATGGAGACACAAGTGCACACACATGGAAACACATGCACAAGCACGGGCGCATTAACGGACACGCACTGACATTGAAAAACACACACGCACAATACATACTCATTCAGACACGGACTAGCACAACTGTACACACACTACGGTCACCACCAACATGCGCTCACACAGAATGACACACTCTCTCACACTTTCACAGACACTCAGAGTCACACGCTCCGGCGTTCACACACTCCTACACACCCCCCAGACGAGCACACACAGTCTCTTTCCGGTTGGCCTCGTTTCTTTGTCCTTGCTGCGAGCTGGGAAAATGCACATGAAAACACCGTGCCCTTCTGAAAACCAAGAATAAATAAACTCTGCGCCACACAACAAACGGACGAACCGTTCCTGCTCCCAACATGAGCTCTGATTGGTCCAGCCCCACGGCCGGGCAGGTTCGCTCTGAACCAAACTGGTCTAATTACCCACCTAGCGGTGAGGTAAGTTGCTGTGGAAGATCTAATCGACACAGGGCGCTGGATTACCCATTCAGACTGGAATTTGGGTGTTCACATTGCATCACCATCCCGTTGCATCGGGAACAGCCTGCACTTGCAGAAAGCCGCACATGCTCCATCTGTCCAACGTGGACCAGCTCCGTCCGGTCCCTCAAAGGAGCACGGCTAAGGAGCACGGCTAAGACACAGGCAGCCATGTGCTCCTCTCCGCCGAGAGCCCGGTGAAAACAGCACCATAAATCTGCCCACATCCATGTCCATATCTGATATGTTCTACGCGATCACTTCTAGGCCTACTGTTGCCAAGCTGACTTCCTGATTTTACTCTATGAATCTACTTGTAAAACAGAAGTAGAGGACTTCGCTCAAAGGAATTCGCTGTGCAAGGACACATGCCATGGCATGTGAGGAATTGTTTTGAGGATGTCAGGAAACCAACTTTTACAGCCAAAACATTCATACCGTTCACCGATTATATTTCAAAGTTTATTACTAACTGTTGGACGATCATTGTGCAAAACCGTTTCCTTATCACAGAATGTGATACGCTGTTGAAAATCAGCAGGGTGAGGTGGGTAGGCCTTTAGACCGTGTGTCTATGTGTGATGCTGTGGATTTAAACGGGGAAACACATCCTGAAGCACTACCATCCAATCAGAATCTGGGCTGCGTCTAAGCTGCCATGCCAACTGCCGATCAACGCCATAGTAACTGCTGCTCCTACTAAGTTGGGAATGCGGGGCCCATTATGGGCTGTTTGAGCCAAAAGTACTGCTGGTTTTCATTCCTCCCCTCTAATCAGGGCCTGGTTTAGGCTTGAGGCAGCAGGGGTGGGGTTAGTGGAACTGCCAATCGATTACATTAGTTAATTAATCAATTATCAGGTCTGCTAAGCTCAAGCGCCAGACTTCAATTATGCTGAACAGCGTAATTCGGACAATGTGAAATCTGTCCCTGGAGGCCTGCAGCTCTGGGGAACGATGTCCTCAGATCTGTGGAGATGTGGGCATCCGGGCGGCGGGGCCGGGCCTCTGGCGGGCCCCGGCGGTTTGGGTTTGGTGGGGCAGGAAAGGCGGAGAGGGGCTGGGGAGGGAAGGCGCTCAAACACCCCCTCTGTGCTGCGGGCCAGCTGGCAGAGCACTGTTTATTTTGGCCTGGGACAGACAAACTGTTTACAGGGAAAGACGAGAGGAGAGCCCCGCTTAACCCCCCCACCCCCACCCCCCTAACCCCCCACACTGCCTCTCCACCCCCCCCCCTTTCTCACTGCCTCCTCATCATGAGCACCATACACACACACACACACACACACAAACATAAGCATAAACATACAAGCAGCTACATAATTCTATAACAAAAATTATTCTTAGAGCTTCTGTAATAGAAATATAATTCTTGAATTGAAACTCTGTAGCAAAATTTTAAAAATATCAATCATGTGATCTTTATTCTTTAATTTAGTTGCTTTTGCCCATTGGTAAAATGTACAAATTGGGAAATAAATAATAAATATGATGAATGTATATTTTCATGAAATACATATTCACATACTTAGTAACATCCTATATTTTTCTGTCATTTCTAGAATATTTACATACATTAAAGACTAAGGTTTCATTGGCTGTAACATCATTTTACTGATATTTGTATGTGTATGCAGTTTAATGTACGTTGGTGTATGCTGTGTTCTTAGCCAGGTATCCCATGACAAAGGAGTCGACATTCACGACAAAAAGGGGCTTCCTCCTGGATAAATCACGGATACAGTTATGAAAATGAATATGGAATAAAAGCTGATACTGAGAATGTGGGTTGCCAGATGTCTCCCCTGCTGTGTGAAACCCCACCTGCAGACGGATCTACCCTGGCCCTGCGTCCAAGCTCAAGGACGGGAAAAACGACCTAATTAGGATTCAGGCTGAGCTTGCCTCCCCGTGCCCTCCCCCCCCCCTACCCCCCCCCCCCCCCCCCCCCCCCCCCCCAGCTGGGATACACCAGGGAGGGGCTGATAACTAAGGTGGCCCCGGCGATCGATGGGGCATTCCCCCCCCCCCCCGGTCACATGACCACTAATGACAGTCACAAAAAGCATATAAAATCGACACAAACGCAACCCTCTTCCTCTCACACACCTCACATGCATTTTCACAGCAGATGCTGTATTAAGCTTGTACCCTTGAGCAAGGTTTTTAAAAACATCACACATGTACTTACACACACACACACACACACACACACACACACCTCATACCTGAACACATACTTAAAATCACACAAGAACAAAACATGCACATGAGCACACATTTTCTCTCTGATTCACACACACAAGAACATGATACACGTGGTCACAGACATGCATAGACGCATACACAGACCTCTCTCTCACAGTCACTTTCTCACGCACACACACACACACACACACACGAGCGCACACACGCGCGCACAAACGCACACACGCACACTCACACAAGCACACACACGAGCGCACACACGCACACACACGAGCGCACAAACGAGCGCACACACGCACACTCCACATGATTCCTCTCAGTCTTACTCCTTCCTCCTCACTAATACATTTCCCAGATGTCTGCAAAATCCAATTTAGTATTTTTATTGAGGCACAGCCTAATGTGATTACACTTGGCTCCCCTCTGCAGTTTTTTTTTTTTTTTACATTTCATTTTTTTTGTTCTAAACAGACCAGCTATGATCAACGACAGATATTATATTTTCACCCTCGTGTCCTCTCAATGCTCTGCACTGTGAATATCATTCAGCCCTGAGGAGACGGAAGGGTGACCTTTGACCTCCGCTCTGCAGTCTCCCTGACTAATGTCAGGCGTACACTACATTATTTCCCCAATCTCACATCGCAGACCCCGGCACATTTAAAAACCATTTTTCCTGTGATTTATCGGCACCTCTCTGCTACCCCTCTCGCACTACACCAGAGGCGACAAATGGGTGGTGAAAAAAAAAAATCAAACACGTAACATCTGAACTGCAGCGCCTGTGACGCCTCAACGATCCGATCGGAAGGTTTACGTCTCAGATGCTGGAGATCTCACATCAGGAGAGCATCGCTGCCGACCACTGCCATCGACGAGCTTGCAACGTGAAGATTTTTCATCTCTAGCGTCTGGGATGGCTAAGGTTGCTTAGCATGCACCCTGCTACATGCTAAGGGTCTGACCAGAGTGGGGGCCAGCCTCCTCCATTTGGCTCCCCCCTGCCCAATGGGCACATGGACTTGGTTTATTCCCAAATGTGGCCCATCTGTCCTGGGGTGGAGGTTTGGGGGAGTGGGGAATGGGGGGGGCTGGTGATGTGGGCGCTTGGAGTCTCTAATACCTGCTGGTGTACAAATGAGTACAGCTGCTGAGGGATGCTGGGATGAAGGAGGCTGGTCTGAAAGGCTGCAGTGTGTGTGTGTGTGTGTGTAACAGGAGACAGTGTAAAGTGCAAATCAGTGAAACAGATCCTTGCTCTGTTGACAACAAGTTCAATGTCACAGCATCTGCCTCTCCTTGCACCTTCTGCAGCACACCCCTCTATGACATCACTACAGCTGCAGCATTCCTCTTTGTGACATCACTACTCAGTGAGTCACAGCATTCCTCTCTGTGACATCACCACCCCTCTCTCTGACTCACAGTAGCTCTCTGTGACATCACACAAAGTGAGTCAGAATACCTCTCTATACTTTTAGGCAGAGGCTAAGCGCAAATTACTTGGTTTGAGTGCACAAACCAAGGCCAGAAGGACAGTGCTAAACGTAAAATACTGATTAAGTCCTGATCAAATCTAGCTCAACTGTAGAGACAAGCATGAGAAGGAATTTTAGAATTGATTCATACAATTCCACAGAGTCAAGGATTAGTGAAATTTTGTATTCAGCAATAAATGGAGTGGCTTTTCACCACATAGCAGGTATATGAATTCACTCATTTGAAATCATCATGATAACAGTGAGTTACACCAGCTCTTTATGACATCACTCGTGACATCATCATGATTGCTGTGAGTTACGGCAGGTCTTTATGACATCATAACACTCAAAGTGGGTCACAGTCCAGGTGGTGCGTAGAGAATTTGCACCACAAAATTTTGCACCACGAATTTGCAGTGCATTGTGGGAAGCCTGCCATGTTTGCGACATGTGAGAAAAAAGGAGAATGGAAAGGAGGCGAAAAAGGAAAGAGAGAGGGAGTGAGAAAAAGAGAGGGGGTGGAGGTTTTACATGGGTATGGATGGGGGAGAGAAAGAGAGGGAGGGAAAGAGGGAGAATGAGAAATCCCAGAATGCTGAGCGAGGATTTGTCAGATGAGAGCACTGCAGCGAGAATGCAGCATTCTGACGTCAGAGAACAGAGAGAGAGAGAGAGAGAGAGAGAGAGAGAGAGACAGAGGGTGAGAAAGAGAGAGAGAGCAGAACTAATATAGGGGTGGAGGGGGGGAGGGACCATCAGCCAGAGACTGCAGAACAGGTGGAGGAGTGGACGTCACTATGGGGCAGTACCGCGACATAGAGAGATTCACGGGGGGGGGGGCCTGTGGAGGAGTACACACACAGCACCAGGCTGGGATTGGTCCAAATACATCTTGGGGGTTAGAGGACTTGTCAATGTCACACACACGCACACACACACAAACACACACACGCACACACACACACACACACACACACACACACTCTCACTCTCACACTCTCACTCTCACTCTCACTCTCACTCTCACTCTCACTCTCACTCTCACTCTCACTCTCACTCTCACTCTCACTCTCACTCTCACTCTCACTTTAATGGGTAGGCTAACAGCAGTAACTAATAAAAACACCAGTGCCCCGGCAGACATTTAGAATCTGAATATCAGTGGCAATTAGTAGGAGTTCTGTAGCACTCCTGAGACACACAGAGAGGAGGTGTGGAGCCGTGCGTCTCTGAGCTCAGACACACAGAGAGGAGGTGTGGAGCCGTGCGTCTCTGAGCTCAGACACACAGAGAGGAGGTTTGGAGCCGTGCGTCTCTGAGCTCAGACACACAGAGAGGAGGTGTGGAGCCGTGCGTCTCTGAGCTCAGACACACAGAGAGGAGGTGTGGAGCCGTGCGTCTCTGAGCTCAGACACACAGAGAGGAGGTGTGGAGCCGTGCGTCTCTGAGCTCAGACACACAGAGAGGAGGTGTGGAGCCGTGCGTCTCTGAGCTCAGACACACAGAGAGGAGGTGTGGAGCCGTGCGTCTCTGAGCTCAGACACACAGAGAGGAGGTTTGGAGCCATGCGTCTCTGAGCTCAGACACACAGAGAGGAGGTTTGGAGCCGTGCGTCTCTGAGCTCAGACACACAGAGAGGAGGTTTGGAGCCGTGCGTCTCTGAGCTCAGACACACAGAGACACTAACCCAAACCCTACCAACCATAACCCTAATTTTAATAACCCTAAACGTAACACAAATCCTACTAACTAAAACCCAAACCCTACTAACCATAACCCTAACCCTACTAACCCTAACCCAAACCCTACTAACCATAACCATAACCCTAACCCAACTAACCCTACTAAACCTAACCGTAACCTTGGTCCTACTAACCCTAACTGCCCCTGTCCCAGCACATCACATGACTCTAAATCACCCAGGTGACAGCATCTCGCCGCTGAAAATAACGGCGTCTGAGACGCGGCAGCTTCCTCCGCTCAAGCCATGCGTCCCACATGGAGGAGCGGCCGGGCTGTTTCAGGCCAAATAGCAAGACTACATGCACATTATATTACACTTCTGCCATCTCGCAGATACTCCTAT
>JAFBMS010000337.1:200865-220865 GCA_019788955.1 Albula glossodonta
AACACACATAAGCACACCAACACACACACACACACACACACACGCACACACATGCATATACGCACACTAGGCCACAGTTTTTGTACTCACTTCCCAGATCAGCATCCTGTCTGAATTCCTACTGAAGGTTAATCTGGCGGAGTGGAGCCGAAGTCTTTGGGTTCTTGTCAGAAATTCCGGCTTTTTCTTTCTTCCTAGGGACCTCCTTCCAAGGACCTGGGAAAGCAAACAGGGATCATCAATACTGCGCAATGCCATATCGACTACTGGCCGCTTGATATTGTATCTCGGGCTGCAGGACCAGGCCATCGAAAGAGGGGCGGCAGGGCGGACGAATAAACACCAAAGTTATAAAACACAGGGTTTGAACAGGAGTTTGACTCAGGACCAGGACCCTATATAACACTACAGCACGACAGGCCGGCCCTGCCAGACACCGACTCGGGACCAGGACCCTATATAACACTACAGCACGACAGGCCGGCCCTGCCAAACACCGACAGCCAGTTCTCACTTACGCAAACATTGGTGCAGCCGTCCGGAACAGAGTAAAGAAACTTCTCAAGTGCGGTGAGTCAGGACTATGCTTGAGAAAACCAACAGGAAGTGGTGAGGACAGAAATGTATAAATAGATAAAATGTTAAAAAATGTGATCATATTAAAGCAGGATTGTTAATCATTAGCCCATAATATTCAGAGGAATAACCTCCAGAGATGTATAAAAAAAAGGAAAAAATCCAGCAGCCAGCCAGAATCTCAGAGTCAGTTACAGAAACATGGTCCCTCTTTCAGGGGGTCTTAGTCAATCAACCCGATGCTCAATACACATATGGGGGGGGGGGGACATTCGAGAGCTGGGGGGTGGCAGCTGGAGGTGCTGTGGGGATGGTGCTTTGCAGGTGAGTTCTATTAATTCATGCCTCAATCCACAATAAAATTAAAGAACTGCATGTCATATGTGCACACTCATTGAACAGGGGCAAACACAGATATATAAAACCTTTATATAAAACCTTATTAACTACACGATTAGCCAGTGAGGTGGCTGAAAACACTAATGACCATATTCAGTATGTTAAGAGACACGGTGCAAACATTCCACAACCACAAACCTGTACTTTCATTGGTCAGACTCATAATCTCACTGTAGCATGGGTCTGACCAGGCTGATGTGCTGATGTGAGAGGACTATATGACCAGCCAATGGGAATGAAATTTGCTGGTAACCCAACAGCCAGTCACTTTTTCTGACCAGTCATGATCTTGTGTGGGTGGGGGCTCAGACCGGAGGCGGGGTCTTAGGTCAAAGGCAGCATTCATTGACTTATAAGGTCATTTGATGTTAAAATGGAACAAAACCGTCCGCTGCAGTTTGGATTTTCCTGAAATTCGGCGTATAGAACGGTCCCTGGGAGGACGGATTTCTGACATATGTTTGACTTACAACATAATGCTGGCTAAAACTTATCTAGAAGCGATCAGGACTGCAGGAAACCAGTCGCACAAACTGTAACTTCTCGTACAGATGCATTGGAGGGAGAGTGTGTCTGGGATTGAGAAAACGCTCATTATTGGGGAGGCGATGTAGTACAATGGTGAGGGAGACAGGCTGGAAATCCGTAGGTAGGAGGTTGAACTCCCCGTCCAGGCAATACCACCGTACCCTATTTCACCTGAGCTGCTTCAGTAAATACACACCTGCATAATTTTATAGTGTGTACAAATGTTTAAGTTGGGTATGTGTTTTGCTATTTGGCCTGAAATATAAACATAAAATGAGCAAACCCAGCCGGACCTTACTCAGGTAACCCTGTGAGAAAATATAAGCTGTGTACGTCACACTATATAAGGGTGTCTGTTGAATTCCTAAGTGTAACGTAATATAAAGGTTAGGGAGCTGGGGGATTTACCTGAGGAGTTGCAGGTTCGATTCCCAGGTGTGGCACAGCCATTGCCATTGTACCCCTGGGGCAAGGTACTGCACCTGAATTCTTTCAGTAAAATATGAATGGACTATACATACAAAAATGCAAGCAATGTGACTCTCTCTCTCTTCAACAGGCCTGAGGTACAAATGTTTATTAGGCCTTACCCAGGCTAACAAAGCACAGCAACAACCCCAGCTGGGCCTTACCCAGGCTAACAAAGCACAGCAACAACCCCAGCTGGGCCTTATCCAGGTTAAAACAGCATCGCACTGCTCTGCACAAAAGCCCATTACTTCACAGTCCGACACTGCAGACCTGCATTTCTGGGCCACAACAAGTCAGCCCTCAAGGGCCTCTCCTGTACTTGTGGTAGTGAACGTGACCTTCTAGAACATGTCACTCAGAAACAAAGACTCAAAGATCATCTCAAAGTCATTTTTATTTCATTAAGAACTATGGAATTAGCAGGGACTGACACCAACGCTTTGGCGTTTGGAGCCTTCTTCGGCCTGCTGTATTGTTTGGGTGAATTCAACAAGGAAACAGTTCCAATACCCAAGAGTGAAGGAGGAGGAGTGAAAGAATAAACTGCAAGGGGTTTCATTGTGAATGAGTTTTCATGCATTTGGGAGTGGGTTTGGGTTTTTGAAAGGGAAAAAAAAAATCACACACACAACATGAAAAGTACAGACACTGTCTGAAATAAGAGGACACAGACACACAGACACTCTACCATTTGAAGTGAGCAGCGAATTAGACACTACAGCACTTGAAATAAGAGCAAATTACAGACACAGAAATATGCGGTGAATCAAACTACATATAGATTGAAATGACAGAATTTCAGACACTGTAAAGTCTGAAATAAGTGAAGAATCACGAATTTCAGACCAAACAGAATCTGTAATAAGAACAGAATAACATAGCCCTACACTCTACAGTCCTAAACGACAGGAGAATCCCTGGCTCTATAGTCTGAAATTAGAGAAGTACAGACACTGTACCTTCTGAAATAAGAACACAACAGTCTTCAAAGAACTGCCACCCCCCCCCCCCCCCCCCCCCCCCCGCCCACTCCCCACCCCCCGAAGTCACTTTCACATTTACGTAACCTATCCAGTGTCTCGCTCCATCCCAGTGTTTGTAATAACGGGGGCCGGGGCCGGGGGGGGCGGACCTTTCGCATAGTTCCTGTGTTCCCCTTCATCACTGAGCTGATTATGCAACGTGAGATAAAATTTGATATGCTGTTAAATATGTGTGAAACATCCGCTTTACGCCGCCCACTTACGCCGCCCGCTCAGACCTGCCATTACTCTGTTATGTCATCACCAGATGAGAGCTCATCAAACATGCATACGTGCACTCCGTTATTTATACATATTATGCATTATAGATTTCAACAGCAGGGACAGGGATTCAAGAGCGATAACTTCACCAGGACGGATGGTGAATGTGTGTTTTTATTACATTTTATTTATCCTTTGTTTTACCAGGAAAGCACATTGAGATCAATGTCTCATTTCAAGAAGGACATGGCAAATGCTAGCACATCCGTGATGCTTGGAAAAAATATTATGTATTGCTGAAAATAATTAACTGTTGTTTATCAGTTTTTGAATGGTGAGGTAAGATGTGAGGTGTTTTGAGGAAGATGAGTTAAAAAAAACTGCTGGGATATAAGGGTATAGGTCAAATGCATTTCAGTTCAGACTGTGCCTGGCAATAGTCAAGGAGTGTTTACCTCAAGAGCTTGCAGGTTCAATTCCCAGACAATTCACTTGAGCAAGGCAATTCACATAAAAATCTTTCAGTGAAATGGATAGCATAAAAATGTCAAACGCATATTTTGTTCTAGATAAGCATGTCACCTAAATGGCTGACAGTTTGAAATAATTCACGAGATGAATTTAAAAAATGCCCATTATCTCCTAGAACTGCAGCTTCATTCCTGAAGTGTCTGATTTGAATTGAAAATGACCCAAACCCCGCCGGAGGCATTCAGAGGTCTGCAGGCCAGAAGAAGAAGCCGAGCTGACATTTGGAGGAACACTACGAACGAGAGGGGAAAAAAAGGAAAAGGAAAACAGCCTCCCTTGTCTGTGTGAGCAGGCCGGCGTTCGCAGCAAAAACACGCACTGCCGCCTCATCCAGTCTGGCCCTGTCTGACCTGTTTGCTGGCGTGGAAGAGCGTTTAGCCAAATATCGGTGAGCCCGCCGCCAGTCACGCAAGCCGTGCTTTCAGCCCCTCCCACCTCTACACACGCCACACGCGCACCTCTACACACAGCACACGCGCACCTCTACACACGCCACACACGCACCTCTACACACAGCACACGCGCACCTCTACACACAGCACACGCGCACCTCTACATACGCCACACGTATGTAGATACCATGTGGTAGCTCTTGGATTTTGAACCTTTTAGGATTCAATTAGCCTCACTTCTCCATCACTAGCAGTCATGTCGCACCCTTGAACAAGGCCGTATCCTGCCATATAAATGGACAGCGTGTTCTGATGTAAGCTGGGGAAGTGGGCCTGTACAAACGCCCCTGCTATGCGCTCACATGTAAATACACTCACCTCAGAGCTCTCACACCTGGAGATCCAGAGGGAATTCTGATTTACTCTGACTGATGGTTGAGCTGACGGGGACTGAAGGGGGTGTGATGGATGAATAACATTTTAGGGGTAATCTTTTAGCCCCCCCACGAGGTCAGACAGCGAGTGGAGATTATCTTCATATAGCGAGGGCTTAAAAGCGAATTGACATTTTGCGTGGCGGAATGCCCGAACTGAACACATGGCAGCTACCAATCCGCACAAATTCTCTCGCTCACTCTCCATCGCTCCCGTTTCCTCACTCTCAGTCTGTGTCCTGGTGAAAACACCATCACTGTCAAACCGTCGATGGAGGATGAAAGCAGAGCATCGCGTCAGTGCGAGTGTTTGCGTTCGCATCCTGCTTCACGGCCTCCACGCCAGGCTAGGAAAGTGCTGTCTTAATCTTTAATTCAAGTGCAGTCATAAGCTCTCAAAAAAAAATGTGTGCGTTCGCAATTTTTGGAGCTTGACACCACATGATACAATCTCCTCTAATTGAAAACAGTCGCGTAGTCGAGCCTGTAGTTATCAGAGCGGGGTTTTTAGCATGTGTGCCTATGCGCGCAGGCTTTTGGGGGCCTATCTCGAGTGTTAAATGTAAGGTCAACAGCACTGGAACTCTGAATGTTGCCATGACGACGTGTGTCAAAACAAAGGTGTCAGCCCTACTTTAACTCTGATCCTCTGAATCAGTTAAAGAAGACAATGATGGAATTCCTAAGGCCTACAATATAGTTTCCATTAATCATAAAGTTGAATATTTTTTGCTCTAACTAAACTTGGCAAAACAGGTTTTGATACAAAGATGAAAGACGCTAAGCTGACTGGTAGCGTACT
This sequence comes from Albula glossodonta, assembly GCA_019788955.1. Classification (NCBI taxonomy): domain Eukaryota; kingdom Metazoa; phylum Chordata; class Actinopteri; order Albuliformes; family Albulidae; genus Albula; species Albula glossodonta. Next base: position 206,243 of record JAFBMS010000337.1, read on the forward strand.
CTCTCCAGTGTCGACCGGGAATGCTTTAGATGAGAAGACGCACCACCCCTTGTGGCTCAGGGTTCAAACAGCAGGACGGGAGCCGAATGGTCAAAGCTCCCCTCGCCTTGTTCCTGCCGGTTAATTTGTTCCAGAAACGGCATCCCTATCCCGGAGAGGAGGAGAGCGGGAGGGGAAATCGGTAGCCGTGACATGACTCGGTGTCATGTTTCATACGCTGCGCCTTCAGAGGCTCTCTCTCGCGCACGGCACAGAGAGTGGTCTGAGCCTCTCCGCAGTCTCCTCTCCCAGCATCCCCCGAGCCCTGTTCTACAGGCTCCAGGCTTTCACAGTTAAAACACGCAAAGGATCGTTGTTCGCCCTCAGCAGACCTTTCGCTTCAGCAAAACGACATTAAATCCGTATGGAGAGAGTCCCGTTTCGCCAGAGTAGGGGAGAACAGAGAGGGGGAGAAGAGAGAGAGAGAGCAAGGCGAAAAAAGAGATGTTCAATTTCCTTAACGCAACATTTCCGAGCCTTAATGTACCATCCAGGATTTTTCTCTGTCTCGCATGGAAAGCGTTTCCTGTAAGTGATTAGGAAGGGGGGTGTGGGGCAAAAGGCTCTGAAACGTTTTGTTGTTTTGTCTGCGTGCTGAGGAAAGGAATGCCCGAATTAAACACCGAGAGCAGGATACAGAGGTAAAAAAAAAGCAGGAGATGAAGAGTAAAACGTGAAAAAAGGCAGAACATTAAACATTCATGAAGTCGAATTTTCTTTGTCAGCCACTTATCCAAACCACAGCGGCCTGCAGCGGGCGCGCACTCATGTTCCGCCGGGGGGAGGGAGACAGGCATGCGCAGCGGATGACCTGGCTATAGCTCTGTGTGTGAAAGTTAGGAACTCCCTTCACTGAATGAGAAAGGAAAAAAAAAAGTGAACTTGAAAAACCTGTTAATGTGTTATTCTCTCCGAAGGCAGCCAACACTTAAGTCTTTTCAAAATGACAGGCAAATATTTTTTTTTTTGGCTTCTCTTTTTTTCTCTCTCTCTCTTCCAAGCCCTAGACATTAATGGAATTTTGAAATCGAATCAAAGCAGAAAAGGTATGCAGAGATGACGTTATTACAGGTATTAGAATTCTGCCACCCTCATTCTTCACATACCTGTCACCGTGGAGACTCATATTCCTACAGCTCATGTTAGTGATGCTGGAATGAGCTTTCAACATACAGGAGACAAAGGAGAAGCCATCGTGATACTGGCACCTCACTGGGTTGAGCTAATTGCTGGGTTTCACCGTGGAAATGAAAACTTTGGTCCAACGAACTCAGGAAGTGATTCACGACTCATGGTGCTTTCTTGCTTGTTGTCTACCGAGTATAAGGTTTGAGAGCACTACTTTCTACCACTACTAGTATATATGCTATACAACATATGTGATTTTGTTCATTTTTTTTCCAATGTCAAGGAGATCATAGGCACCTAAACACACCTGAGCTAATCAATGCCAAACTTGTGTATGTACAGGATTAGCCACAGCTATAACTTTTGCAGATTGACTAAAGAGAAAAAAAAAAAAGATTTGAAAAAACAGCATGACTGGTTATAAAACACAGACGTATCTTTACTCAGGATTCATAAGTGTTTGCGTTACTGAGTTCCATATGTTTGGCCTGACTGAGACCAGAATGCCTCACAGGCCCTGAAACGGTAAGACAGCAGACAGCAGAATAAATAAGATCCATCCTCTCACGACCTCCACCTCGATCCCTCCCTCTTCCGCTCATTCTCCTGCTTTGCCTCTCCCTAAATCTCTCCTTCGTTATCCCCCTCTTCCATTCTCTCAACCTCTCTTCCTCTCACAAACTCCCTCTCTTTCTCTCTCTCTCTGTTTGTGTCTCCTGCTCTCTTCCTCCGCTCCACCTCTCTCCCTCACCCACTCTACCTCCCTGACTCTCTCTACCTCTTCCTCACTCTCTCCATCTCTCCTCCTCCATCTTCCCCTCCCTCCCTCCATCTCTCCCACTCTCTCCCTCTCACTACATCTGTCCCCAATTTTCTTACATTCACTCCATCTTTCCTGACTCTCTCTACCACTTTCCCACCATCTTTTCTACTTGCTACTTCTCTTTGTCACACTCCCTTGTTCTCGTTGCTCCATCCACCCCCCTCCCTCTCCCACAGACCTCCTGTCAAACACCCTAACAGAGCTGATCTCAAACTCGCATGTCCAAAGCGAACCTAAAACCTCACAAATTTCAATGAAAGTGTCCATGCAAGCTTTATCACATTCGATTTTAGGCATTATGCAGGCACTCTTATCTGTTTTACTTAGTGGAGGATATTTGTTGAAGCAAATTCAGGCAAAGTACCTTGTTCAACTGCATAACTGCAGTGCAATTGCTGGGAATCAAACTCGTAACCTCTTGAGTTCAAAGCCCAGGTCCCTAACCACTATGACACATTCCCACTTATGGTGAGTTTTGATGATAGATAACTAGGTGTTTAAACTGAAATGTGTCCATAACTTTGGTAGTTTGAGTTAATCCAACAAGCACCTTCCTTCAGCAGCCATATCACCAGTTTGACCTGGCCTGCATTCTGGCTTTTCGGCTTGCCTGTCCACTATTTCCCACTGACTCACTTCCGCACAGTCTGCCCTTAACAGCCTTGGTCTTCCACGTAGGCCTATGCTGCATCCTGAGGCAGGAAGCCGTAGTATTACAGCAAGCCCAGTCAGAGGTGAACTTGCCAGGGGGGAGCCAGTCACCAGAGCCCCTGGTCTAGCTCAGAAGCAGGCCATTGCAGACTGCATGTACAAATGACTTGGAGTGGGCAGGCCCCCCCGCCCAACCCCCCCACCCAACCCGTTTTGGACCCTATCCTTTGTCCCTGTTTTTGAATTATATCATAATGTTGAATATTCATATCTCGTCCCACAGTGCCCCTTGAAAACAATCCCCTGGTTCTGAATTTGGACTGCTCAAATCTGGTCCCACCAGCACTGCCAAGGCAAGCATGTTCTCACCCTCCTCACTGGACTTTTAACCCCCCCGCTCCACCTCCCTGTAGCATATGCCCCCCCCCTCCCCCCCAGTAGAAAAAGCAGGATGTTGCTGATTCATGAGAGCTCCAGAATGAGAGGAGAGAGCTGGGAAGCATCTAGGATTGGGTGGGGTGGGGTGGGGGGGGGGTGCATTTGGGCAGCCGGGGGTCAAAGGAGATAGAGAGCCAGACTCCTTTTTTTATGGAGCCGGAATGTTTAAGGAAAACAAACGGCCGGAGTAATTGCGACACACGGGGCATTGTAAACGGGACTGCCTGGGAAAGGTTTGTGTTCCTGAGGGGTTTTATCACCCTGGACGGTCACGCCCTCCTGTCGTCAGATTACACGGGACAAAGACGGGGATGTGGTACTCTGACGGGAGGGGTGGGGGCGCCATAATTCCTGTCAGGGAAGTTCCTTACACATCCGACCGCGGGGGCGTTCCGTGTATAAGGCACAGCCATCCTGCTGACAACACAGAAACGGATTGCCAGGTTTTCACAACTTTCCCCCTGGACAAAGAGAGGCAGTAGCCTTCAGGACCCCAGTTTGAAGGTCAAAAAGAACTAATCAATGACATCACAACAGAGAATGCAGAGAACAGTTCTTTTTTTTTCCGTTTTCTGAAAAGGCCAGAGAGTTCCGAGTCAGTTGAACTGACAGTGTAGTGTTTTTAAATTTGTTTTATCAAAAGGCCAGAGAGTTCTGAATCAGTTAAACTGACAGTGTGGTTTCGGTTAACTGACGGACAGTAAAGAGAGTTGAATCAGCAGGCAGGAACGGAAGCCCTGTGTATTAAGCTGTATGGGGCTCGTCCGGGAGCTTGACCAGCAGCACAAAGAGCCACCGGGAGTTTGCAGAGGCAGACAGAAGCTGAAAGACACAGTTTAGTGTACTGGCAATTTAGTAGCAGTTCCAGTAGGAGGGAAAAAACAGAAGGACAAATGGTGTGTGTGTATGTGTGTGTGAGAACATGTGTTTCTGTGTGAGCGTTTGTATGTACATATGTGTGTGCGCACATGTGCATGTGTGTGCCTGTGTGTGTGTGTGCGCGTGTGCGTAGGCATGCAGATGTTCTGGTACAGATGCCTTACACATGGGTCGTGTGTGCTTTGCCTGCAGACCCCCACATCTCTTTGGGCCCACCGTACTGGCCAAAGACAACATCCCGCCCGGTCCAGGAAGGTTAAATGGGATCAAACAACACCGAAACTATTTATAACAAGAATGCCTGAACCAGGGGAAATGACAAAAAAATAAAACACACACACACAAAAAATAAAAAAAAATATTCCATGGCAATGAAAATTCTAGATTAAATTGAGCTGAAATTGTGGTTCACCAACCATTTCTATTTTTATGGGTTCTTTTCAGGCCCCATATTTGCTGAGAAAGGCTGGCTTTGTAGGCCCAAACCAAGACTGGACAGTTCACAGGAAGCTAGCCTACTTTTTTACTCCCTTCCTCTCACGTTTCTCTCTGTCTCTCCCTGTCTCTCCCTGTCTCTCCCTGTCTCTCCCTGTCTCTCCCTCTGTCTCTCTCTGTCTCTCTCTGTCTCTCTCTGTCTCTCCCTGTCTCTCCCTCTCTCTCTCTCTCTCTCTCTCTCTCTCTCTGTCTCTCTCTCTCTCTCTCTCTCTCTCTCTCTCTCTCTCTCTCTCTCTCTCTCTCTCTCTCTCTCTCTCTCTCTCTCTCTCTCTCTCTCCCTACAGTGTCGTTGTTTCAAAGCTTGGATGGACCTTGAAAACCTGCTGAGAAAGTGGGTCGGTCAGCATCCATACCCACACAAAACTGATGAAAGCTCCTATCCAGACATTACACACAAAACAAAACAAAACAAAACAAAACAAAAAAGGCTAATTTTTCATAGCGGCAAAAAAGAGGATTTTTTTTGGGTGAGGGCGGGGTGTGGGGACAAAGAGGGTGGGTGGCCCCACCAGTCCTGTATTCCCCTTCCCTGAAAGCCTGTATATTTTCCCATCACAAGAGAAAATAATCCAATGAAGGAATTTTATTTTCGGAGAGCACAAAGTTCCTTGGGCCCCAAGATGGAGAAGAGAAAGAGAGAGTGAGAGAGGGCAAAAGAGAGAGAAAGAGGGAGAAAGAGAGAGAGGGAGAAAAAAGTGACTCTGATAGAGATTAGTTTGACAATCCGATGTCCAGTTTCCAGAGGTATGCTTTACTAATTCTCCAATGAACAGTTGCTGCTTAAGCTAAACCTCACAATACATTAAGCGCTTGGATCGATTTCACACCCTCTGCCATAAGCCTGACGAAAACATTGCAGCTCAGAGCACAACATCCAGCAGCATTCGGCTGTAACCAGTTGGTACTTTATAACCGATACCTTCAACCCAGTAAAGGTGTGTATCAGCATTAAGGCTAGAGTCTATGGGTGGGGTCACAAATTCCACCCCATAAAACACCTGCAAACCGCCCTGCAAGAACCTGACCGGTTTCTACTTTGCCATGACCGTTCCATGGTGATCGCTGCTACAGTAACCATTGTTCAGTAAGTGTCTCAGTATCTCTCCAGATCTGACTGACTGGGTTACAAGACAAGTTAAAAGATCAACCATCAAAGCCAAACAGAGCAGAATGTTCTGGGGGGGGGGGGGCAGCACTTTTCCATTCTCTCTCTCTCTCTCTGTCTCTCTCTCTCTCTCTCTCAGGGGTGCTGACCCCCTCCCCGCCCCAGGGCTCACCCGTCTGACGGTGCCTGTGTGCTGGAGCAATGGAGATTTATGAGCAGCAGTTTGGGGATGTTGATACAGGTGTTTGAGCCACCCTTTTCCCTCTCTTTTTTCTCTCTCTCACTCCTCCTTCCCTCTCTCTCTCACTCCTTCCCTCTCTCTCTCTCACTCCTCCTTCCCTCTCTCACTCCTTCCCCCTCTCTCCCACTCTTCCTTCCCTCTCTCTCACTCCTCCTTCCCTCTCTCTCACTCCTTCTCCCTCTCTCACATTCCTCCTTCCCCCCTCTCTCTCACTCCTTCCCCCCTCTCTCACTCCTCCTCCCCCCTTTCTCTCTCACTCGTCCTTCCCTCTCTCACTCACTCCTCCTTCTCTCTCTGTCTCTCTTTCACTCCTTCCCCCCTCTCTCATTCCTCCTTCACCTCTCTCTCTCACTCCTTCCCCCTCTCTCTCACTCCTCCTTCTCTCTCTGTCTCTCTCTCACTCCTTCCCCCTCTCTCAAGCCCTCTCTCCTCTTGTAACTTGCATCTCCAGGAACACACATGGTATCTGGAAAACAAAATATATTTAATCGTATGCATATATGAACGTGACTGGCCCTGGCTGCAGCAAAACATGCACGGTGGTCACCAAGACAACGGAGGCTGTGAGGTCATAAACACCTTGGGGGGGTTCCTGATCGGAAGGACCCCGTGGATGCGGAAACCAGAATCGCTAGGATATACGCCGTTAGCATTGCACTGCCTAAATCCAGCTTGTTCCTCTACTTCCCAGCTCGCTCTCTCCCTCGCTATCATCCCCCCTCCCCCCATGGAAGAGAGGGAGAGAGAAAGAGACAGAGTGGGAGAGAGAGAGGAGTATGGGAGAGTAAGAGCACCTCTGGCAGTGTAGCCCACATCCTCGCTGCTGTCATCTCTCCAAAGTCACTGGTGCTTCACCACCAACCAGAGCCCCCAGGATGACCCCGTCCTACGCGGCGAGCCACCGGTGTGCGAGCGGTTGAGGGGGTGAGGGGGGGCCCATGGGCGAATGAGCCAGCCGTGGGCTGAGAGAACGCGTTATTCACTTTCCAAAAAAAAAAAAATAAATAATATCCAATGGGACAGGAAAAACAGCCATAATAAGAGATCCAGCAAAAATAAATACTGAAGCAGTTTAAAAAAAGAGACTACAGTGGGAACGTACCCTTCAAAAGACCAAACAAACTAACCGACAAACCAACCGACAAAACCCAGAAATATTTCCCTTTCGTCAGCGTGTGCGCAAGAGTCTGGGCTGGCCTACGTGCTTATATGGCACAGTTATTATATCACATTTACATCTGAGACACTGTGACACTTTTCATACATTTATACACACTATCCGGTTATATGGCTCAATGCTCCAGCAGCAGTGACCTTCCTGGGAATTTCACCTTGATATTACAGGCCCAGCTCCCTAACCACCACACTACACATCAGTCCTTTTTCCTAATTTGCCAATGTATTCATAACAACACAGTACAACCTCACAGATACGGACTGACCAGAAAACCAAACAAGGTGTGTCGAAGCAGAAACAGCATTCAATCAGGTGACACAACAGGTGTATCAAAAGGTGAGTATTAACCCAAAAGCATGTCACACAAAAAAAAAAAACAGAAGTATTATCAAACTTAGCCAAAATATCAGTACAGCATTAAAATTCTACAAACTGGTTTATCTTGACTTAACTGGGCCCTGATAGGATGGAGTTACTCTATCAGGCATTGACTTGTTTAGACCAATCAAAATTGTTTCATTTTCTCCACAGCTAAAGCAGTCATTGGTCCTCCAATCACCAGCCTTCCCATTGGCTCACACACACATCACAACATTCAGAGTTACAGACATTTCAGAGTCTAAAACTACCACCATTCCTGATGCAAATGCTTCACAGAAACTCAACTGTAGTTATCATTAGGATTTGATGAGGAAGCCAATAAGACTCCAGCCCTTTTATAAATCCTTATATGAATGAAGACTCAAGCTTTAAAAAGAAACACATTCCCCAAAAAACATGAGATCAAAAAAAAAAAAGTACTCAGGCTTCTTCTTCTGCTCCATTTTTTTCCCTTTCTTTTCCAAAATAGCCTGGTTTAAGAAGTCTGGGACATGAAAAGCTTTCATTATAAATAAACTTGTCAGAATGTGACGGGCTGGGAGCCCCACCCTGATTAGGGGGGTGGGGGGCACAGGAGAACGGGGACCTGAAAATCACTGGGAATAAATCGTGCTGTTTACACTCTCCTGTCTGAGCCTCCCACTCCCCGGACCAGGAATGCACCTTGAACCAGATTGGAATGACTTCTAAAACATGCCAAATATGTCTCCTTTCTTTTCTTTTTTTCCCCCTCAAAAGATTTAGTACCCCCCCCCACCGCCACCCCCGGGCCCTTTCCCCAAAAACTCCCCCTCCCATGCTCTGAGCCCCCCCGCTTCCCTGATCCTCAGTAACACACAGGCACAAGCACAAGGGGTGGAGTGTGTGTGTGTGTGTGTGTGTGTGTGTGTGTGTGGAGGGGGGGTGGCATTACTAACACGCAAGTTTCCACACTGTTGACCCAGACATGCCTTTTAAGGGCAAGCAGTTCAGATTTCGCTTTTCATTAACTTCCAAAAATACTCCTGGATTGGCTAAAAGTTCGCTCTCTCTCTCTCTCCCTCTCTCTCTGTATCTGTGTGCGTGTACGTGCATGCGTGTGTGTGTGTGTGAGTATGTGCGTGAGTTTGTGAGTGCGTGTGTCTGTGCGCGTTTGTGTGCGTGCGTGTGTGTGCACGCGCGTGTGTGTGTGTGTGGGGAACTCAAGAGTACATAACAATCAGTGGGAAGTTAATGCTAAAAATATGGCCTGTCCAGAAGACTGAAGACACAAAAGAAATGTGACAGGAGAATGTACAAGAAAAGTCTTTCAACCTCACGCACCCCCCCCCCCCCCCCCCAAATCCCCCCAATCCCTCCCATTCCCTCCGGCTAAACGTCTGAGGCTCAGATTGGTTGTCGAGTCAAGTCTTTTTTTTTCTTCCCTTCTATCTCTCTTTCATTCTCTCGCTCTGTTTCCATAGATCACATGACCCTCCAGTGCAGCGGAAGACCTGTCCCTTTCATGTAGGTGAGCGTGTCAGTAACCATCACAGGCAGAGCTTGCTCAAAAAAATACCGTCTTTTTTATCTTTGGAGGTGGGGGGGGTTAGACTTAGACAGAGTAACGCCCCCCTTTAAATCACACTGATAAGTTTCCAGGTTAGTTTAGTGTGAGGGTTTCTTTAAAAAAAATCACCCTTAACATCTGGGCCAAATTATACTGAATAATCCCAACCTGTATCAAATAGCCAATGATGGCTCAGCAGAGGGAGAGAGGGGCGGAGCAGGCAGAGGGCTAGCCTGTCTACTAAAGGCTTTGCAGGCCTAGCCTGCGCGCTAACCCTAGTGTAAAACGCACAGCTATTACAAACATCGTTGGCATGAGCACCGGAGTGATTAGGGTGGCCTTTGGCCTGAACGAGAGAGAGAGAGTGAGGCAGATGGAGAACGAGAGTGGGTGTGAGAGAGAAAGAGAAACGGAGAGGGAGGGATAGAGAAACTCTCAAACGGACAGGTCAGTGCCTCTCTCATCGCCCAAAATAGAACAGTATCTTTTTTTGTCTTTTCGGAAAAGGCAAGAGCATTCTCCACTGCTCAGCTCTCGTATCTGGGGAGTTGTTTTTTTTCTTCTTCTTCTTCCTTTCCCTTTCTCTCGGACTCTCGCCTCCTCGGTTTGCGTACACCCAGCCCCACGTCATTCCGTGTTCCTCCACAGAGGCCCACTGCCCAACACACACCAACTTTCACTCTGACAGCTCCGTCACAGATAATGCTCGGACACACAGGGAGGCAAAGAGCGATGTCGCCGTCACCGTTTTACGTCGCCCCATCTCTGGGACAACCGCAAACCCTCCGTTGCTGTCCTTGTTCTGCGTACCCCACTGTGGAACAAAAAGAAAGCGGGACCAGCGCAATGCAGAGAGAGAGACACCTCACTTCTGCCCAGTTTTTGGTCTCAACAAGTAGACTAAATCACCGCTTAAAAGAACATCGGCATGCAGGCGGCAGTACTCTGCGTAAATGGGTACAGAAACACTGCCAAAGCACGTGCCAGACCAGGGAAGAGATAAAAATCTCCCGAGAGCCATCTGGTACAGGTTCGCAGCAGGACAAGAACCCCTGCCTTTACAGAAGACAGGCAGCAGAACCGAGGGGAAAAAAGGCTTTCTGTTCCTCAATCATTAATGAAATTAGATCAGGAAACAACAATACGCTGATTGTGCGTGAGCACGCGTGCGTGCATGTGTGTTTGCGTATGTACATTTAAACTTGTGAGTCTGTTTGCATGTTTAGCGTGTCTGTACGGTACATACACATTTATGCATATGTGCGTGTGTTTAGAAGCATGTATGTTTGTCATTCTGTGTGTTTACGGATGTGTTTTTTTTTTTTTAAACCTGTGAAGCTAATCACACTAGCTTGACTATTGAAGCACATCTGTTCTGACTGTGCTCCGCTGTTAAACCACACTACCCAAGCTGGCCTTCGGAGAGTTTTAAAACACTTAAAACCGTATGCGTTCACTCTGCTCGATGCTGGACGGCAAGCAAAACAAGCACGTCAAATTCAGAGGTATGTCCCCCCCCCCCACCCCACCAGAACCACTACCACCCGTCCAATCGCCAGCCTGCATATTTCCCCGTTTATAACCCAAACAGGAGACAGATGAGAAAAGAGGACAGGCAAACATGCACTGGGGTACTGAGGGAACAAGGGAGGAAGGGAGGGAGGGAGAGAGGGAGAGAACCATATGGAGAATTCATTCCAAAAGAGATCTTTTTTACAGCCTCCGTCCCAACCGGCTCCGCGGATTCCAGACGCATTCTCGTTATCATCGCGTTCTGCGAGCTCGAATCCACCCCCCCCCCCCCCCCCGCCCCCAAAAAAACCCCTCCATCCCCTCCCTTCTCCTTTGAACAGTCCATCAAACACCACACGCCAACCCCAGCCGCCAAACCGGTCCCAACCTTCCATGGCTATCGCCAATCCACTGATATTAATTCTAAGCCCCCAAGCCTCACCTGTCAAACACACAGCTGTCAGCCAGAAAACCTACTGACTCCATTATGGGGTACTGCTGCTCAAGTCAGGGGACGCGATTTGACAATAAACCAATATACTACTACTAATGATTCAGTTACTACTTTGCAGTGTCTGCAGGTTTAACTCCAGTCCTGGAGGGCCGCAGTGTCTGCAGGTTTAACTCCAGTCCTGGAGGGCCGCAGTGTCTGCAGGTTTAACTCCAGTCCTGGAGGGCCGCAGTGTCTGCAGGTTTAACTCCAGTCCTGGAGGGCCGCAGTGTCTGCAGGTTTAACTCCAGTCCTGGAGGGCCGCAGTGTCTGCAGGTTTAACTCCAGTCATGGAGGGCCGCAGTGTCTGCAGGTTTAACTCCAGTCCTGGAGGGCCGCAGTGTCTGCAGGTTTAACTCCAGTCCTGGAGGGCCGCAGTGTCTGCAGGTTTAACTCCAGTCCTGGAGGGCCGCAGTGTCTGCAGGTTTAACTCCAGTCCTGGAGGGCCACAGTGTCTGCAGGTTTTTGTGATGTCTTCCAGTTAGTAGCTATGTTATGCCTTGGGAAGAGGTGTCTGGACCCTTCAGCCAATCAAATGCTGAGACACACCAAATAACCCAATGGGATTGGTCGGGGCTGATCAATTGCTCCCATTCTCATCCTGACCTCTGGAGTTTGGGCCTCAAGGTCGGTTACGGTCAGCGGTCGATTCAGGATCGCTTGTTACCGTTTACAATCAAGACACCCACCCCATCTCCGCCCCCCAGCAGGGAATTCAATCTCCACTGTCATCCATACACGACCACCAGGAGACGAGCCTTCCAACACCACATAACGGACTGACAGCTTTCCAATTGCGCAAAAGATGGCAGCCATTTGTCAAAGGCCAGTCACCAGTAGCCATTATTGTGCTGGTGTTTTCATCCAGACACATGGCACAGAAATGAGCTGCGATTAATGACAGGTACTGATCCACAGCCTACAGCCCGGCCTCTTACAGATTTTTAACTTCAGATTTTCTGATCATTAAGCTGGTTTTTATAATGCCCATTGCGGCTTATTTGTGTTTCTGTGTGCGTGTGTGAGTGTGCATTTTTTGTATGCGTGTATGTTTTTATGCATGTGTGTGTGTGTGTGTGTGTGTGTCTGTGAGACAGACTGCGTGCTATAGTGCCTGTGTGTTATTGTTTGTATAGAGCTTGTGCGTGTGTGTGTGTGTGTGTGAGAGAGAGAGAGACAGACAGACTGCGTGCCATAGTGCCTGTGTGCGATTGTTTGTATAGAGTTTGTGTGTGAGAAATATCACAGTGCAGAGCTTCCTCGTTCCCCACAACATGCAGAATCAGCGGGTTCCAGTCAGACGGGTCTTCTGGCGTGCCTGGCTCCCACGCGGGTTCATCAAAGGGGGCTGGACATGGAGCGCTGATTTATCCACACATGCATATCTGCATGCATGTGTGTATGTGTGTGTGTTTGCATACGTGTGTGCATGCGTGTGTGTGTGTTTGCATACGTGTGTGCATGCATGTGTGTGTGTGTGTTTGCATACGTGTGTGCATGCATGTGTGTATGTGTTTGCATACGTGTGTGCATGCATGTGTGTGTGTGTGTGTGTTTGCATACGTGTGTGCATGCATGTGTGTGTGTGTTTGCATACGTGTGTGCATGCATGTGTGTGTGTGTGTGTTTGCATACGTGTGTGCATGCATGTGTGTGTGTGTTTGCATACGTGTGTGCATGCATGCATGTGTGTGTGTGTGCAATCGCACGCAAAACCCCCCTATTCTTTGATGAGGTGCCTTGCGGACGTCTCTCTGTTTCCCACAGCATTCCCAAACCGGCCCCAGTGACTCCCATGATCCTCCTCTCCAAACAGAGAACAAACAACCAACATCCAACGACTCAGCCCTCTCCTCCAGGAAATGGTGGCTGAATGGGACACGCACACACACGGCAGTCATAGCGACACCATACAGACGGTAAAAAGCTTCATACTGGAGCATGACGACAGTCTTCATCGTCAGCTCATCAATACGATGTGGCTAAGATGTCAGATATCGTGAATGACTGGGTTAATTGAATAAGATCGGAGGGAGGCCTGACATTCGGAAACACAAATGACCATCCTTGCCCAACACTGTCCTATACGCACGGTTACCATGGAGACCCCCGGACAGTTTAGCACCAGCTCAAACATTCAGGACGATAACACCTGACAACAGTGCAGGTACAAAAAGTTCATCAAATACTATTCTCAGAATAAAAATTTGTTAAAAAAAAACATTCAGTCAGATGCAATGGTATTCTACCTCAGTGCCTCTGACGATTATATCCCCCCCCTGGTGAGAGTCTATTGGAAATGTATTATAATTGGCCAAAAGAGACAGCAGCCAACTTCTTAATCATTTTACAGTTGTTCTTTTTATTCATCTTTAAAAAAAGAACTAAAAAAAGCACTAGAAACTTGTATATAGTCTCCTTTGGACAATTATCAAAAAAGGCCCACCCACAACTTAAGACTGAAGCATTAGCCCTTTCAGCTAAACCAGGAAGTGTTTTTCTGACTTGTCATGTGCTGGTTTGTGGGCAGGGAAGGATCGGGGTGGGGGGGGGGGGGGGTTGTGTCAGGCTGTGGATTCAGGGTTCAAATCCTAGGCCAGACCCAGCCTACCTCACCCTTTGGAAAAACGGGCTGTTGAAATAGAGGTGCGCTCCTTCACCTGTGCCCAGGTGACCTCACTGGGGGAGGATGTGCCAGAACAGGTAGGGGGGAGGTGGGGGAGTCACACTTACTATGCTGAAATACAGCCATTGCTGTTACCATGTGTACATGTGTGAATGACTAACGTCACAAACACCTGTAAATAATTTCAGTTGTAAACGTGACTGTAAGAGTGTGCGCCTAAGTTAAGTTAAGATAACGACCTTTACTGGATCCACACCTACAGAAGTTTGTATGTAACTGGCACTGAATGTTTATCCACACAGAGGTCTGGTTGTAGTCATTTCTGTGCGCACGTGCATGCGCAGAAGTTTAAGAAAGGTCATTTTTGTGTGGGCGTGTGTGCGTGTCTGAAGTTTGGCAGGGGCGATGCAGATCAGGCCCTCCTCAGCTCAGGGTTCATGCAGTTCAACAAAGAGACCTTTTGCCGTTTTTGAAAAAAAAAAAAAAAAAAATTGCGATTATTCCCTGCTTGGTTGAGCCCCAATCCCCACGCAGTGGGATAAAAGGCCAGCTAAACACAAGCGGAGCACCCAATTATGTAAAATTACTTCACGCGCTTTGATAATGACGAGGCTTAGTCACCACGATCTCTCCCAGTGCCATCAGGCCGATACCCCCACCCTCCCACACATGCAGGGTGGGCCGATCCTGTGCCCCCCCCCAAAACCATTAATTGGGAGGGGGGGGTCACAGGGCATGATGAACACCCACGCCAGCAATGAAATCCCTCCCCCAACCTACACAGATTGCAAGTACACTCTCTCGGAGCTATAACCACCACCCCCCCCCACCCCCCCCCACCCCTGATATGGCACAAGCGCGATGACAAGACTCTGTCACCAAGCCAGCAACGCAACAAGGCAAACCTGTGATTCTGCGAGAGAGCGAGAGATGTACATGTTTCTCATGTATATTCATTGAGATATATTTTATCATCCAAGCCTCCGGGTATGAAAAATTACGGCTAATGTTTGCCTTAATCTCCAGGAAGATTTTAGGCTGTGTGTTCCGCTCAGATACCTGAACACACGGTACAAGGTCAAAGCTACAACTACAGCTCAAGGGTTCCGC
>JAFBMS010000337.1:225865-235865 GCA_019788955.1 Albula glossodonta
ACGCACACACTCTGCACACATACAAATCATTTAAACACGTGTGCAAATGCATGCACATGCACATACAACTCCGTGAAAAACCATTTTCATCACAAAACAACAGCTTCAACTGTCAAAACCTGTATCTTTACACACAGAAATCCTTATTCCTAAAGCTGTTCTGAGAACATGTCTCCTAGAAATATCCTTGAACAGGAATCTGAGCCATCAAGAGGGCACATGTAGCCAGAGTCAGAGACACATGAAGACCAGCTGTATACACTTGTAATTGAAAAACAGTTGTATTAATATTATAATCCGTAGAAATAAACAATAAACTGAGGCAGATTAGAGCAGATCTTTCAGCATATTTTCATAAAACCATACATATGTTCATAAACTTCATCCTCTGCTTAAGAACCTCAGGAATGAGACAGAATCTCCAGGTGCAAACAGAACCAGAAATATCATATTAACATGCAGTTTGGTTATCCCTACATTACATAAGGATGAAACGTATCTTCCAGTACGTGACTCCAGTATGCGTATCCCCAATAAATGGCTCAAGGCGACCTGGCTGGAACAGTGAGTGAAAAAGAAGACATTAACCGCAGGTTTAAATGTAATCCCTGCGCTACTCATTCAGCCACTCCGTAATCCTCCGGCCTAATAATTACTCTCATAATGACCGGCCTTCACTTTCACCAAAAAAAAAAGGGGCGAAGAATGCCGTTCCGCTGCAGAGTGGAAAAGCAATCACGCCACAAACGGGGGCTAAACCGGGAGGGGGAGTGGGGCTGAGGAGTGGGGGGGCGGCAGGAAATGATCACTTTGCAGGGGCAACACATTTTGGCCAGAACAAGGCATAGAGAGAGAAAGAGAAGAGAGAGAAACAGACAGGGGGAAAGAGAGAGAGAGAAAGTGAGTGGCACTGAGTTTCAGTATGTCTGCATCATCAGGAATCCCCCCCCCCCCCCCCCCCCCCCCACAAACGCACAGGGGAGAGGTTCCTGATTTCACCATCACTTTTACAATCCGTGATAAGGACGCTTGTGTGACCTTTGACCTTAACTCACAGCCATCCTTGAAGGACTCATCATTTTACAGGACAGGTCCGATACAGACAAGAGGAGAGAACAACAAACCCATGCATAAAAACACACAGACACACACACAAGCATAGAAACACAACTGTGAATACAAACACACATGTACCTGCACATACAAGAACATACACACATGCACAAACACAGATACAAAAACACAGAGACAGGCACACATACAAACACACACATGGCTGGCAACGTGTATCCCCAGGAAGTGAAGCAAATGGTGGTGTGTGTGAGTGAGAGAGACAGACACACACACACAGCGGCGGTGAAGGAGCCAGCTCAGCCCGGCTGACAGAGACAGTCCTGTGTCTGCCTGCGCTGCTACAGTACTTGCACATACTTGTGTGGAACCGGGAGCGGCAGCGGCGGTAGGGAACAGATGCGGCAGCTGGCGCGGACTTACTGGAAAGCAATCAGCAATTCGCCTTCATGTTTGAGACAGGTCAAGGCAGGTTCCCTCCGCTCTTTACAGGCCCCACCTGCGCGATTACGGCTTTACTGCTGCCGTTCCGCTGCTGCGGGAAGACTGTTCGGTGTGCGTTCGGCTCACCTCGCTGCCTGTGTCACCCCCCCCCCAACCCAGAAAACCACCGTCGACTCCTCTGGGACCGGGCCGAGAAGCGCACATACACACAGCAGCACACACCCGCCCCCTTTCATAACGTCAGCGCTCGGCCGCGCTGGCAGGGTAGACGCAGCCTGTCAGATCTAATTGAAATATCTTCACCTGGAGCCGCGTGAATGTACCTCCGAGCACAAACCACTTTCCTTTTTTGGTGCAGTACAGTCAAACCCGGGCCAACACTGACACCACAGGAGCACCTCATTCCACCGAGCTACAAAGACCGCAATACACACCATCTCTCCGGACAGCTACGTGCTGGTATACGGTGTTTGCTAACATCAAGGAGTTTGTGTCATGTGAAGCAAACTTTTGACTCTGCGCTTCATTTTTTCCCCAACCCCATAAACTCAGGAAATACCCATTCAAGTGAAAATGTAAAGGAATGTCCTAAGTGGAAGGCAACAGAAATGTCTCAGGGGTTTCGACTTTGTAAATCTAATATTAAAACTAAATAACTACAACAAAACAATTATCTGCAGATTAATCTACAGAAATGTCGGTTTTACAATGTAAGGCTGTGCGCTCATAAATTAAG
Source organism: Albula glossodonta (assembly GCA_019788955.1). NCBI lineage: Eukaryota > Metazoa > Chordata > Actinopteri > Albuliformes > Albulidae > Albula > Albula glossodonta. The sequence goes on from JAFBMS010000337.1 coordinate 228,117, forward strand.
ATCCATCCGCAATGATTGACGTATTCTCTAGCCGCAGGGGTCAAACTGAACCCAATTAATATTCTTGTCAACAATACTTTGCACCCAACTGATGCATGGTGACTGTCATCGGAAAAACAGCATCACTTAAACTCAATCAATGTGTCACTGCATACCAATGTGTAGGTTTGTTGCTATTTAATGGTGAAAACGATGAGCAGTCTATGTAATGAATATTTTCATGACTACTCAGTAAGAATACACAATCAAACCAGTACTCCAGCGCTCGCTTTCAATAAATGTCGTGACCTTTGTTTATTATTTTTACATACTGCTACAGACCAAGACAATTTGGATGGGAAAACCGCTTCCTATCAAGTTTTGACAGAAAGCAGTTTATTTTTCTTAGTAATGTGAATAATTTCAGTGTTACAGCACTGTTTTGGAGTAACATTTTTCAGTTTTATTCGCCAATCCACTTCACGCGGTACCAGTACATTGTTCTTGGGTAGAACACGTCTTTTCCTGTTCACAAACCAAATTGCTCCAGAGAGCACAAGAACGCACGGTTCAAGTTCCACACTGAGCCTCTCCGGAACATGAAAAAGTTCAGCAGACACCATCGTTGCTACTTGGCAACAAAGACAATCGGCTCTATCTTGCGTTAAAAACTTTCGATGCCTATCCAGCAACATAAGCAGTCGTGCTACTGAACGCATACGTTTCACCAAGCGCTCAATTTGCTGCAGATAACAGTGCTAGTACGTGGAATGGATTCCTGTCCCACGGAAGATCAAAAACTAACCGTCTGCGGCTCGTTATAATTTCAAAGTGCTTGTACGCACGTCTGTACCCTTATCCGAGGACTGTAAAACATCAGCCCCAGAAAGTCTAAAAAAAACAGCTGTACTACCGACCCGCTACACTCTGCCACCTGGTTTTCGCCGCAGTCCGGGCGCTTCAAGGAGGCTTCCTTTAGCTGCGACAGCGGAACAGGGGGAGAGGAGGGGGGTAAAACTTGCCGCAGTTCTGAGTTATGCAGCCCGTGTTCGTCTGTAATGAGCTCAAGCAGGGTTCCACATCAACCCCGCTTTTGCTAACCTTGCCCAAGCTACCTTCGAAGAAATCAACCGTGTTGCCTTACCTTCCCATATGGAAAAGCGATATTTCCCTGAAACACATTCGATTGTCGTCCTTAGATCAGCGTAGACAGGGCGGCTCTGCCGGTATAGAAAACAACTCCTTTTTAAGCTTCGAGATTCGTCCTCCGTGGTGGAAAGGGTTCTTTTCCCCCCCGGTTGCCCTCGTTTGTCTCTTCCCTGTTTCCCCTCCCTGCGCTGCGGGATCAAACCATCGCATTCCTCTGAGTCTCTAACAATGAGAAAGGTGGGTTTTCCTTTCCTCTCGACGGCCCGCCCCTTTCTGCGACTACGCCGTGCCTCCGACCCCAGAAAGAACGCCCTTCCCCGCCGACAGAAACCCGCCTCCCGGACAGGAACCGGTGAGTAAGCCCAAGCACATTTCCCGAGTGGAGAGAGAGAAAGGAAGGGGGAGAAAAAAAAGGGAAGAGAAAATACCAAAAACGGGGCAGGCTTTCGTGTTCAGCGTCCCCACCTCTCACACCTCACGGGTCTGAGTTCAATGCCACCCCCCAGCAACCCGCACGGTGCTTGGTTTAATGTCCTCGTGTGCGTCAGCCGCAATGCCCAAGCGCTGATGGCATGGGGGGGCGGGGGGGGGGCTGCTTGAGGAGAGCCGCTCATTAACGGGGGGTGCAGCAAGGACCGAGCGAAGGAAATCAGGGCAAAAAAACGGGAGACTTTTTGTCTGGCGCTCTGCAGTCGGCAAAGGCGACGGGCAGGGCTTTAAGTTTGCTGATTGCGGAAAAGTAGTTGGGGGGGGGGGGGGGGGGGGGGGGGGGGGGAAGTGGATCTAGATTGACAGATGGCAGGCAACCTAAGAAACATTTTAAAGTATTCATGTCATGCTAAAATAGGCATTTCTGTTTCAAGAAGTGGAAAATTAAAAAAAGTATATATTCAGATTTGATGTTCAGTTCATACGCGTTTAATTTTATACTTTTAAAGATAAAAACATTTGACTGTAACACACTGTAGGAATGTAAAACATGTTCCACGCTGTTTCCATCTGGAGAGAGTACAGCATCGTACCACAGTCATTTTCCAATTGTGATAAAATCATGTTCATGAGTCAGCATTATTTAATATCCGTCTGAATTGCCAGCAGTTATCCATGGAATATTTCTACTCTGTTCTCCGTTTACACTGTCTCATTTGGAGTGACCTGAATATAATTTAATGAGTTTCTGTACAAAGACCGGTTCCATTTAGCAGTATGTTTGTCAGTCGCTATTCACATTTCACAGCCATTAAATCAGTCATACTCATGAATGTGCTGGTCCACATCCTGTCGTGTTTTGTTGGGGAGGGGGCACTGATACGTATGCCCAAGGTATTGCATATACTGTATATGTATATAGGAGCACTGATTATTAAGTGCATGGCATTGAATAGATTCGCCATTTATATGGTTGGGGTGGGGGGAGGGGGGGGGTCCTTAAAATGAGTTGCTGATTGGACAGAAACAGTCCCAGTCCTGGCTGGGGACACAGATGAAAGTAAAAAAAAAAAAAAAAAATACTTTCACAAGAACAGAAATGGGAAAATACATTGTTTTCATTCAGAAAACAAAAGTTTCAAAGAAAGACTTTGGACACTTAATCTATTGAGGCTTAGCAAATTGAGACTGAGGGTATTTTATTGAGTTTTTTATTATTATTATTCATACAAGGAATTAACAAAATTAATTGCACAATATTTTACAGGTTGAGTTCTGTCAGCTGAGCAACAGCACATAGACAAAGCTTAGTTAAAATGGAAACACCACACTGATACCAGGAAGTATTATTTTACACACAGAGATGTCAATACATAGGGCAGGTTGCCAGGTCATGTAATAGCAGCAGAGGCCCAAAGACTTAATGCAGTGCTGGATACTCTGTAGACTGTAGGTAAATGGGCTTGATGCAGTGCTGGATACTCTGTAGACTGCAGGTAAATGGGCTTAATGCAGTGCTGGATACTCTGTAGGCTGTAGCTAAATGGGTTTGATGCAGTGCTGGATACTCAGTAGACTGCAGGTAAATGGGCTTGATGCAGTGCTGGAAACTCTGTAGACTGTAGGTAAATGGGCTTGATGCAGTGCTGGATACTCTGTAGACTGTAGGTAAATGGGCTTGATGCAGTGCTGGATACTCTGTAGACTGTAGGTGAATGGGCTTGATGCAGTGCTGGATACTCTGTAGACTGTAGGTAAATGGGCTGGATGCAGTGCTGGATACTCTGTAGACTGTAGGTAAATGGGCTTGATGCAGTGCTGGATACTCTGTAGACTGCAGGTAAATGGGCTTGATGCAGTGCTGGAAACTCTGTAGACTGTAGGTGAATGGGCTTGATGCAGTGCTGGATACTCTGTAGACTGTAGGTAAATGGGCTGGATGCAGTGCTGGATACTCTGTAGGCTGTAGGTAAATGGGCTTGATGCAGTGCTGGATACTCTGTAGGCTGTAGGTAAATGGGCTTGATGCAGTGCTGGATACTCTGTAGACTGTAGGTAAATGGGCTTGATGCAGTGCTGGATACTCTGTAGACTGTAGGTAAATGGGCTTGATGCAGTGCTGGATACTCTGTAGACTGTAGGTAAATGGGCTTGAAGCAGTGCTGGATACTCTGTAGGCTGTAGCTAAATGGGCTTGATGCAGTGCTGGATACTCTGTAGACTGTAGGTAAATGGACTTGATGTTGTGCTGGATGCTCTATAGGTAAATGGTGAGTTTAGAGGGCTGAATGCCCTGTATTCTCATGTTCCTGTGCGCTAACTCACTTTTGTTATAATGATTGCATTTTCACAGTTACTCTTAGTTGTCCTTTATATACGCATATACCAAACTGAATTGATGGCAAATATGTAGGTTCAGGTTCCTCATTTTAGTTACATTTTAAGGCAGTATCTCATGTATCTTTTGCCAGATAAGATATCCCACAATTCTTTGCAGTGACCTCAGAAAACTAACATCTCATGAAGCCCAGGTTGGATGGAACTTCAGTGTGCTCCACAGGAGTAACTCTGATTGGCCACTTTCATTGAGCATGTGATAGCTCCTGCCTCTTTTGGCCTCTGATTGGTCTGTTTCATTGAGCATGTGATAGCTCCTGCCACTTTTGGCTTCTGATTGGTCTGTTTCATTGAGCGTGTGATAGGTCCTGCTACTTTTGGTTTCGTGTAGCTGTACTCTCACATCATTGCCCACAGAACCCAGATCCCCTATAACTATTATTTATTATTCAGTTATTTCACTGTTTATTTCCTGTACCTCATCCAGAACGATTCCCACTACTATACTATATTTCTGCATGTTACCCATGTACACAGCTGGGAACATTATTCAGGTTAAGTACAACTTATTGCTCAAGGGTGCTACTGCTGTGCCTCACCAGGGATATGAACCTGCAACCTCTGAGCAACAAGCCCAGCTCCCCTCTACATCACACTGTCACCCGCCTACTTTTAGCAGTGCATTATGGGCAGGGGGCTGCTGTTTAAAGCAAGAAAATTTACCTCTGCCGACCCCATGGGAGTCCCGCTGTTTAAAGGCAGCACGGTATGTGCAAAGCATAAAACTGTGATGGAAAGCCAGCGTCAGCTCAGCAGCTAAACAATGTAAGCATGAATGTGTATGTAAAGTTTCACTTTTGCCTTTAATGGTCAAGTACCCCCCCCCCCCCCAGCCACCCCCGCCCCCACCGACCCACCCTGACCTTGACAGATTTTACCTGAGGGGTCCTTGGTTCAAACATCACCATATCACTATCAATCATATGCATTATTTTTTAAAAAATAAACTCCTGGTTCAAATTGTGCTGAACTAACAAATACTTCACCTCTCTGTATGTCTGTTAGCGTCCAGCCTAGTGGGCCCCCGGAGGTGCCCACTAATGGTGTTTCTGCAAAGGGATCAGGTCTAGCTGTGATGTGTCTGCAGGAAGCAAGTACCGAAGAAGCAAAAGCAAGGTCACAGCAGCCTCCTCAATCCAAGCGGGGGAATAAGGTGGACCCCAAACCTCAGCTGCAGGAAGCCATGCTCCTGCCTGCTCCAGCACCACTCTCCAGGACTCCTTTAAGGGCTGAAATCTGCCTCCTTTTCCTCCATTTATGGAACAGTCTTTCAAAGGTATACATACATAGGTACGCATGTAAAACAAAATAAAATACAAACTTGCAGATTCTTATTTTAATTGTGTTTTAACAAATGAAATGACGATGCAGTAAAAATATTCACAATCTGTGCTGATTTTGGTGGTGTACAGCTATCAGGTACCTCCTTTGTCTCTCTCTATAACTCTCGCTCTCCATAACTCCTTTTCCTCCTCCAGGTGAGACCCATTGATCAGGCCCAACATAAAAGTATAAGTGTGTGCATGCTGTGAGGTAGCCCCCTAACCCAGGGCAATGTTCTGAATGGTGGCACTTGATTAAAGGCTTATATTTGGTTGGTGATGGCTTACACAGCAACACCAATCAGTCAGTCAGTCAGTCAGTCAAATTCTTTATTGTCCTTAAAAGGAAATTTTTCTTGCAAAAACGAGTTGCAACCTGAAACATAGTACAAAATACAAAGCAAAAAAACACTTGGAAAATGTACGGACAGTGCCCTTTGGTAAAGTTGTATCCCCTACCATTGAGAGAATTTAGGCATCTGAATGGACCTGGACCCAGCTGGGCCAAGGAGAGAGAAGCTGTATGGTTTTTGCACAGCTCGTCTGAATTCTGTAACTGTCATCCTTGTGTTTGTGTAGGACAAAAACCCAAAGGTGATCAGCCCACAGCTGCAGCTCAGCATCTCGCCGTTCGCAAAGGAACGTTGCACAGTTTTGATTTGCTTTAAAGGCAAGTTTGCCACATTTTTATCTCCGGACACGTGCCCGTGAACCTGCTGTGTGGTGTCACGGTTACATAATGATAACGGTGGTTGATGTTGGAGGGAGAGCTGAAAGGTTTATGTCCCATAATGATGTGCTTACGACCATGTGACCGCAGGTAGAGGCCGGTCTCTCACTGGGTTTTTAGGGTTATGGAGGCTTTTTTGTCAAACCACTTAGGATTGTAAGTTAAGGGTAAGCTTCTTAGCTGTTATCAGGAATTATTGTTTTACGCAGAGAGTTGCCAGAGGTTGGAATAGCCTTTCAGGACATGTACTGGAGGCAGAGAAACTTAGAGCATTCTAGTCTTATTCTAATTTCATCATTAGGAATCGTGCATTTATTAAGCTTAAGATAAATAATTCTGGGGGCTTCCAGGTGATTCATTTAGTAACATAGACGTTAGTTTGGAAAGCAGGTGTGAGCCATGTGACTGGGTCTTCGAACCCCAGCTGCACCATCACCCCCCTGGAGGTCCCCACTTGCTAGGCAACAGTTGGTCCATGAAACTGGTTCACAAAAAATTGCTTCACAACAAAATAAGAACATGAGTCCCCTTCAGTTCAGTCTTGGGAAATGGCTCCCTCGTCCCTAAAAACTGGAATGTGTCAATCGCACCACACAGCTTTCATTGAGCGTTTCTCTCTCAGCCCGAATGTATCTCCATAGCTTGATCATGTCGTTGCTGCCTGCCTGACAGAATGCAGAACGGGCCTAATTCCATTAGCGCTGAAGCTGAATGCACAACATCCAGGATCACACTGGGGAGACTCACAGCCTTCTGGGTAATTTCACATCCTGTGGCAGTCTGTCTGTGGGGGCAGTGAATTCAGTCAAGAAGCTGTTCACTTTCATATCCTGCATGTGAGTGAGTGAATAAGTGAGTGACACACACACACACACACACACTCACACTCACACAAACAGTGTGGAGAGGCTGAGTAGCGATGGTTAGGAGAGAGCTGTTGGGCCGCTCTGTGCTGTTAGAGCTTATCTCCTGGTACCGCTCCGTATCTAAATGGCTGTGGCGGGAGAGTGGGGTGATGACTCACTTTGGATCATAAAGGCACCCGTGCGCGGGGGAAGGGTCGAAGGGCACCCTTCCCGCTACGCGCAGGGGCCTGGCGGGTGCTTGGCCTCTCTCAGCCAATCACAGCCAGGACTGGGTCACACCTGTCTGCTGATTGGTTGGCTTATCATTGACTGGCCAATCGTTGCCATGAGCTCATGGCTCTGATGCGGCTGATTATGGCCCTCTCAGTGTGGCTGAACAATGGCGGGATTGTCAGGAGGCTCATGGGAACTCACTGTCTCACGCTTGGCGATGGGCCACGAATTTAACCACAGCAATTAAGGACAGCAGAGTCTCTTCCCATCTTCCACCGCTAACTGAAAACACATCTGTTTAAACTGCATGTTGTCCCGTCTAAACTCTGAACTCTGAATGTCTGTTTTCATCTGCCCCTTACTGTACACTCAAAATAAAAAACCTGTACTTCCACAGGCACCTGCTGGAGCACTTTAAGAAATCCTGTAGGCTGGTGTGATCACTATTATGGTCGGTTTTGGCACTATTGTATTGCACTGTCGCAGCTTGTTGTCCTAGCCTTTTGTGTGTGCTTTTGTAAGTTGCTCTAGATAAAAGGGTCTGCTAAAAAAAACAAAACAACAGAGGGCCGCATTTTGTAAACTAATTTTCAATGCCCAAACTGAACATTGGCATCAGCTTCACCAAACCTATCCACACCCTTCTTTAGGGAAATCTAGACCT
>JAFBMS010000337.1:238365-240865 GCA_019788955.1 Albula glossodonta
AATATAGGTTAAAATTATCTTAATGTTATTATTATATATCAGTTATAAAGCAATTATATCAGGAGCAACCATGGTATTATACATGTGGTGATATTATCACAGTATTATCTCGGATTCGTATCATATAATTAGTGTAAGTAATATAATACATTACAATGAATATAATATTATCTAGGAAGTGTGAAGTAATTTTTTTGTTGTAAACATGGTTCATTTAATGAGAAAGTATAAAATGGGTCAGAAGTGCCGTGGTGGGACTTGGGATTTGGGGTTTGGGGGGGGGGGGGGGTCCCAGCAATGGCATTCATGTGGCCTGATACACAAACATCCCCCCCACCACCACCACCACCACCACCCCAAACATTACCCCAGTCCCACTGAGAACGAGTGATTTTTCTCTGTCGTCTCTGCTGGAGGTCGGGGTGTGGAGATGAAGCTTCTGTCAGAGGGTGAAGTAATGCATTGTCCCAATGCAGCTCAATTCCAATCGCACTTTACTGGAAAAGCACCCACAGTGGTATTGTCAAAGCATACACAAAACGTGGGAAGTCTGACAGACGCTAAATAACTGCAAACATGTTGGCATTAAAAAAACCACATCCATAGTGAACATCTAGTTCACAGACATACACAAAGCAACACAAAAGTCAAGAGTTTTTTCCCCACAGAAAAACATATCAATTGACACTTTTTTCAGACAAAACCACACAGCTGTACAAATTCTTTGTAGACTTTCTACTGTGTAATGTGGTGTGCCTCATGGCTCAGTTGTAGGGCCCATGTTTTCTCTCATGGCTACTGCTACTGCTCATACTTGAAGATTCTGTGTTATGTCACTGCAAAAACTGAAACCGTTATGCTGATGTTAAAATTTGTTTGTGTTTAATATATCTAGAAAAAAAAACACTTTCTTTAAAAACTCTTTATCAAGAAGGAAAAATGCTCTCTGCACACTAAATTTAAAATCTGTCATTTTGTCTAGCAAAAATAGTTGTATTTATTTAACATTTGCCTCGTGAAAAAAATAAGGTGCAATGTGCAAGTGAGTTTAAAAACATTTCATTTTCTCAGGATGCAAATGTTAAACAAATAAAACTATTTTTGCTGGGCAATTTGTCTGATTTTTCCATTCAGTGTTTGGATAGCATTTTTCCTTCTTGGCAAATTGGTGCCTTCACTCACCTGATTAGATCAATTTGACTGAGCGCAGCAATATCTTCTATTTTAAAATGTCTTCTTTCATTGTAGTTTAGATGACCGTTCTGTAGCACATACTGTAGAAATAATTCATCACTTTGTCGCCAGTCAACCATAATCCGTCCTTTTGGGTGCACATAAAGCAAAATTCCAGCATGATGTTTTTCCACCTTAGAAATGTACCCTTGCCAAAATTCAGACTACCTGCAACTAAAGGACACATAAAAAGCTGATTCATTTTTTAAAATTTCTTTTAAAAAAAAAAACTTTTTTCTTTTTCTTAACCCACCTGAATTGAACTATGCAGTGAGCCCTGCCGTGAACCTTCCCCACAGGGTCGTTACCAAGCAGCCGCGCGCACGACTCTTCCAATTCATGTGGCGACAGGCCCAGTTATTTTTCCACATAGTCACATATTATCCATGCTGTCTGAAGAACACACAGTCAACATATGAACAGTAAAAGAACCTGCAGGCACCTTGCCAGCCAGGAGAGGGCACTAGAGAGCAATAATACTAATGAGCCTAGTTATGTTTCCATGCAGCTACATATTACCCATGCTGTTGGAGGAACATGTAGTTATTGAATGCACACTACGCAAACCTGCAAGCACCGAGCCAGCCAGAAGAGGGCACTAGAGACACTGATGAGTTTAACCAGCTTATCTACTGTTTTTCTCTGGCAGGGCTGACTTAGTTGTTGTCCATCCAATGTGAATCACTGGCTTTAGGTGGTGAAGGCACTGTTGGGCCTCAATCTTCCAGTCATGGAAAACACAGTTGCCCTGGCTGTACTCATTATTCCTAAATTGCAAATACTTAAGGAGGCTTACCCTTGGAAATGATTATTCCCTGCATTTGGCCCTCTTCTCTGTTCACTAAGGCCCAGTGACCAGTTACACAGCACTCAGTGACACAGCCCTCAGTTACACAGCATTCAGTTACACAGCCCTCAGTGACACAGCACTCAGTGACACAGCCCTCAGTTACACAGCCCACAGTGACACAGCCCTCAGTAACACAGCACTCAGTGACACAGCCCACAGTGACACAGCCCTCAGTTACACAGCCCACAGTGACACAGCCCACAGTTACACAGCCCTCAGTGACACAGCCCTCAGTTACACAGCCCTCAGTGACACAGCCCACAGTGACACAGCCCTCAGTGACACAGCACTCAGTTACACAGCCCTCAGTGACACAGCACTCAGTTACACAGCCCTCAGTGACACAGCCCTCAGTTACACAGCACTCAGTGACACAGCCCTCACTGACACAGCCCACAGTGGCACAGCCCTCAGTGA
>JAFBMS010000337.1:245865-265865 GCA_019788955.1 Albula glossodonta
CACTATGAGCCTGACCAGGCTGCTCATAACCTTACAGCACTATGAGCCTGACCAGGCTGCTCATAACCTTACAGCACTATGAGCCTGACCAGGCTGCTCATAACCTTACAGCACTATGAGCCTGACCAGGCTGCTCATAACCTTACAGCGCTATGAGTCTGACCAGGCTGCTCATAACCTTACAGCACTATGAGCCTGACCAGGCTGCTCATAACCTTACAGCACTATGAGCCTGACCAGGCTGCTCATAACCTTACAGCGCTATGAGTCTGACCAGGCTGCTCATAACCTTACAGCACTATGAGCCTGACCAGGCTGCTCATAACCTTACAGCACTATGAGCCTGACCAGGCTGCTCATAACCCTACAGCACTATGAGCCTGACCAGGCTGCTCATAACCTTACAGTACTATGAGCCTGACCAGGCTGCTCATAACCCTACAGCGCTATGAGCCTGACCAGGCTTCTCATAATCTTACAGCACTATGAGCCTGACCAGGCTGCTCATAACCGTACAGCACTATGAGCCTGACCAGGCTGCTCATAACCTTACAGCACTATGAGCCTGACCAGGCTGCTCGTAACCTTACAGCACTATGAGCCTGACCAGCCTGCTCATAACCTTACAGCACTATGAGCCTGACCAGGCTGCTCATAACCTTACAGCACTATGAGCCTGACCAGCCTGCTCATAACCTTACAGCACTATGAGCCTGACCAGGCTGCTCAATTGTATTAGATTGGCCAGATTTTCCATATGGACACTGTTCTGCTATGAGTCCAGGGCTGTTATTGTTTCCCTTGTCTTTCAGCAGAGAGAAAGGCATTGTGGCAGTCTAAATGATCTTGGGCATCAGTTAGACTACCAATGTGTACCCCATGTGGATGCACCACTCTAGGCATCCATGCCTGTTAGCAGACAATCCTCAATGCAGGCAATGCAGATCAGTGGATCTCCTCAAGGCAGCCTCTAAGCCTGCACATCACTGATATTCCAGTACTGATGTGGTGCAAAGAGAATACTTCAGACTTTACCTTCAAAACAAGACAGAAATGGGCTGGAATTCTACTGTGACAATAACCTGAAATGTCACCACCAAATGCACAACTGGATTCAACTCAGGATAACCTAAAGATAACCCTGCAAATAATCCAGGATTTGCATTTCAGAAAATTCTGAAACACTGTCAGAAAAAGTCTGAAATCAGGTCAGTTGTTTGCTGAAGTTGCTGATTGCAATGTCACAAAATCGCCATTGGGTGGAGCCCTTGTATTTTGTTTGACGGAGACATTAAGATCTGACTATTATTTAATTCCAAAATAAGGTCTCAGACCAAAGTCGTGTATCAGCAGTAACTACATCAAGTGATTAGTTTCACATGTGTATGAAATATGTAAAAATATGTGTAATATTATAAACATTTGTGTTTTTATGTTTGCCTGTTTTAGTCATAGCTTTTTCTATATGACCCCGTGTATTTCCCCATTTCCTTTGAGTTTTATCGTTTGTATCTACACCGTGATGAATTCATACACAAATGAGAACTTTGTCAGCTGCATTGGCAGGTGAAGGCAAACCCGAGCGTGAAACTGTGTGTTTTTGGGAGGTCACGGCCACAAATTCAGAAATAATTCATCAATTTTTTCCGGGTGAAAAACACATTATTTTAGCTTGTTCTGTAGCAGCTCATTTGCATTGTTTTCTGCACTAAGGAAAATATGCATTAAATGAAAGTGGAGACAGAGGGCTGAACTTGTCTTATGATTTTACAGTGCACTGGCCTGACTGTGAGAGAAACTGGGAGAAGTTACAGAAACAAGGTGACTCTTTGCGGTTCTGATTTTGCACAATAATTGCACTCATCTTAAATGTATTCCATGGTGAGGTAGAATCCTGATCCTGGAGGGTTGCTTCCGTTTCTGGATTTTATGTCTGCTGAATTGTCCACCAGACTGAATTGGCTTATTAGCTAAACACGGCAATGCCGGTTCACTTAATTAGATAAGGTCACGATAAACTATTTAATGCAAGGGCATAAAATCAGTCTCTGTCATTAATGAGCTTATCTCCGAATGTAGCAAAAATGTCAGATTACAGAAATGACTGGGCCAGTTATCCTTATTAAATGAAAACCAGAAACAGATCTGGTTAAACGTGGCTTGCAGACAGCAGGATAAAGGTACCAAACTCAGTGCCATGGGGGACCATGTGTATGCTGGTCTTTTTAATTGGATTAGCTGTGTGTATTCTGGTTTTTAATTGGACAGGCTGTGTATATTCTGATTTTAATTGGATGGGCCTGGTGTATGATGTTTTTTAATCAGATCGGCTAAGTGTAAGATAGTTTTTAATTGTTTGGGCCCACATGTACGCTGATTTTAATTGGATGGGCTCTGTGTATTCTGGTTTTTAGTTGGATGGGTTGTGTGTATGCTGGTTCTTAATTGGATGGGCCCTGTGTATTCTGGTTTTTAATTGGATAGGTTGTGTGTATGCTGGTTCTTAATTGGATGGGCCCTGTGTATTCTGGTTTTTAATTGGATGGGCTGTGTGTATGATGGTTTTTAATTGGATGGGCTTTGTGTATGCTGGTTTTTAATTGGATGGGCCTTGTGTATTCTGGTTTTTAATTGGATGGGCTGTGTGTATGATGGTTTTTAATTGGATTGGCCGTGTGTATGATGGTTTTTAATTGGATGGGCTTTGTGTATGCTGGTTTTTAATTGGATTTGCCCTGTTTATGCTGGTTTTTACTCCGTCATCAGCCCTTGATTAGTGTACATGCAGCTCATACCAAATTAGATGAGTTACTATCTGTTTTTGTTGAAAAATTGGTGCTTATATTAAATATGGAGCGTAGGCTACATTGAGAGGTAGCTGCTGAAGGGGTAATTGTTCCATTTACTGCAACTTTGATTAGCTGTAAAGAGGGCTTCTGTGGCACTGAGTTTGAGGCCTGCACTGTAGGAGAAGGATATGAGGATATGAGGATATCGCTCAGGGAAGAGGCTGCGTTTACCAGCTGTTATACTCTAGAGCAAACTGGCCCCTCGCTGCACTCCCCTGCTGCGCGGTTAATGTAAACACAGGCGGGTAGTGTGAGGGCAAAACTGTAGTGTGTGTATGTTTGTGTGTGTGTGCGTGTGTGTGTGTGTGTGGTGTGTGTGCGCGTGTTTGTGTACGTGCACGCTTTCTCTATCACTCTGTGATACAGACCTGTTCATTTCCTGTTTTCTCACAGCAGTGAAGTTAAATCCCCCCCCCCCCACTCCCCACCAACCCCCACCAACCCCGCCTTCACTTCCATCCGTATAAGAATGAAGACAGGCTGACAATATGGATTTTCATTCAGGCAAAGGGTGAGCCAGCCATGGTCCTGGGGGCCTTCAGGGCATGCTGGTGTTTATTAACTCAGCTCTTAGCTGATCAATTAGCACAGTTAATAGTTAATTACACGGCTGACTCACCTCCCCCTGACTGTCTGGATCTGAAACGGTTGCTGATTTTAGGGTTTAAGCTCTCTGGGACCTGTGGGACACAGATCCAGAGACACTTTCAGAAAGAAGTGGAAAATACAAAATGAGGCTAGAGAGATGCTGGTAAAAAGCAGAGACAAGACCCAAATATGCAGGCCTGTGCCCACAGATAATGGACTAACCGGGGCCAAGCCCTCCCTGGTTACTCCACCACAGTGAATGAGTGCCAGGATGTTTATTTTTCCTCAGCAATTTAATTTTTAACTATTTTTTATTTGGTCTTTCCTTTAGCCTGGCTGCCCACCCATGTCTCTGCCCTTGGGGTTGGCAGTAGGGTAGGGCTGGTTACTCAGAGGGCACCTGCTCTTCCATAGCTCTCTGGATACAGAGACTCGATAGTCCACGTGCTGATATGAGCGTCACAGACGGACTCTACTTTCCCTTTCATTAGCCGCTACTGCTAGCTTTCGCTAGAGTTACTGCAGGATGTACCCCCGCCCAGACGAATGTGAAAGAGCGAGCAATTGCCGTAATCGGAACGATCACATGGACGGTCTCTGTACGCTCACTGTTCTATACGTGTCATCTTTCCCCCTCAGCGTTTGAGAGTCCATCGTTAGAGAGATGAATCGGTTTTAGCTTTGTGTAATAAAGAAGAGGTGTGGGGGCGGGAGATGCAGATTTAGCTGTTGGGGATACTAATGAGAGGCCCAAGAACCTTTATTATATATGGCTTGTTCTAATCAGCTGCTCTCCATGTCAGCCATCACCATCACCGTAGGGACCAGATGCCGGGCTCTACGTTGTTATCAATGAGAGTCGAGCGGTTGTCATAACTACGGCCGTTATCTGTGATGTTAGCGGAGGAAGGCCGGCAGGTCTGCTCGCCGAGCGTTCCGAGCCGCCACGTTCCAACTCGCGAGGGACCGGGAGAAGAGATGCATTCTGGGAGGTCCAGTGGGTCGATAAACCTCAGCAAGCTCACCTGAGGCGATGAAAGCAACCGAGAGAGAAAACGAGAGACAGAGAGGGAGAGAGAGCAAGAGAACAATCTCGCGGTAGTGACAAAGACGGAGCAAATTTAATTTTATGTATGCGCGGCACAACTTCACTTGTCATCCACGGAGCGGATTCCCCCGCTCTGTGCTTGAGCAGCCAGGTGTATAGCTGATTGTCGGTTGTTCCGGTCTGGAAGAGACCGCAGCGCAAAAGCGGTGTGCTGTGTCGGTTTGGGTCTATGTTCCCCCACCCCTCAATTTATGTTTTTTTGAGTCTAATTGGCTACATCCTCACACAGACGGGGTATTAGCTGCGGCAGTGCGTCATTCACCCCTCAGTCGCACAGTTGATTTAGAATATGAGAGTCAGTGAGCGTTCAGGCAGAAAATGCTAACAGGAGAGCAATTGAACGCGGCTGATGTAGCCGCGTGCTCCAGAGAACCCATAAATCACAGCTCATCATCGTCCACGCCCAGAAATTGACAGCGGCATGTGAAGCGAACCTCGGATCGGGCCACAGATCTGATCCGGGGGGGAGCCGCCATTTCCCGGTCATCACCACTCAGAGACACTGATGTTCTGACAGCGCAGCGTGTCCTCCACGTTCTCCAACAGTCAGTCACAAACCGACACGATCGCAGAGGAGCAGCAAACTCTGTCAGGACCACTACAAGCAAGCGCTAGCGCAGTCACTTTCCGGAGCATCAAAAATAGCGGCACAAGTGATCGCTATGGGTGGGTCAGCCAAACATACGTTTGGATACCTCTGCACTGCTCTAAACCTGAAAAGCCCACCTCTGGGCTGCCATGAGCCATCACTATCTCTCGCAGAACAGAATCCAGTTTGTCAGTGAATGTGTGCTGTAATCCCTAACACGTTATAACTAGATACTACAGAATTTTGATGAATTGTCATTCTTCTACAAATGATTTTGAATTCTAAAAACGATATAATATATATTTTTTTGGGTGATTTCAGTTGTTTTGTCAATTGTCCCTTTTAGCATTTTCACAGTGGGGACATTTGGGCATAGATCTAAAGATATAGAAAGATTGCATATGAGTTTTCATCTCAACAAACAATACATAAGTGAAGAAAAGTAAAATAAAAGTGAAATAAAAGATGGCAACAGATTCAGGGAAAAAGATTAAGAGAAAATCTTTGGAAGCGCAGGGTTAAAGCCAAACGTTTCGGCAAGCAAGATACCCACTGCCAAAGCCCCAAATCAACCGTCCAGAAAGTTCTCATTAGGGAGCCGCCTCTCGGCAGTGGTGAGTCCACGGTCTGCAGATCTGAGACCCGTTTGACAGCAGCAGCCCGAGCCGTTCTCTGGCACTGGCACTGCGATGATCCAAGGAACACGCATTCCTCACCCACCGTAATTGTCATTCCTTAGCGCCAGCCGCTGAGACGGCAGTGTGTGAATCCGCACCAGCTCAGACCGTGGTGCTTCATGGCTATACATAGCAGGCTACATCGCTAACGCCTGTCTGCGGTATATAAGGCAGCATCACGTACAGGCTACCTTTCTAATGAGCCATGTAAGGGATCAGGCTGCCTCAGTGTCAGAGCCTTCTGTATGACTGATTTGATTTTTTTGGGATGACGAGGTTGAAGATCGGCTCAGGAGCTGGCCAGGTAACTTGCGCCAGGTTGGGCCCTGTTTGCTGTCTACCTTTCAGCACGGTGCTGATGGTGCACGCGCTCTGATGCACGTCTGAGTCCTCCCTGATGCAGCTTGTGTTTCCCGCCAATCAACCCGATTTTTTTTGCCAAGTGAGTTAGCTTATGTCATAACTCCATGCCCAAAACAATATCAACTGCTGCAGCCCTTTCAGTGAGTCATCCCATGCTGGTAGCTTGGCTGAATTTGCAAATCGGATCTGGTCACTTGTGAACAACCTCCCTGAAATAACAGATCTCAGAAACAGAATGGATTTGAGCATTAAGCTGTGGAAATGTAAGGGAAGTGACTGGATCTGACAGAGGAATCCAGACAGAACGTGGATCTGACAGAGGAATCCGGACAGAACGTGGATCTGACAGAGGAATCTGGACAGAACGTGGATCTGACAGAGGAATCCGGACAGAACGTGGATCTGACAGAGGAATCTGGACAGAATGTGGATCTGACAGAGGAATCTGGACAGAACGTGGATCTGACAGAAGAATCTGGACAGAACGTGGATCTGACAGCCGAATCTGGACAGAACGTGGATCTGACAGAGGAATCTGGACAGAATGTGGATCTGACAGAGGAAGCCGGACAGAATGTGGATCTGACAGAGGAAGCCGGACAGAACGTGGATCTGACAGAGGAATCCAGACAGAACGTGGATCTGACAGAGGAAGCCGGACAGAACGTGGATCTGACAGAGGAATCTGGACAGAACGTGGATCTGACAGAGGAAGCCGGACAGAACGTGGATCTGACAGAGGAATACGGACAGAACGTGGATCTGACAGAGGAAGCCGGACAGAACGTGGATCTGACAGAGGAATCTGGACAGAACGTGGATCTGACAGAGGAAGCCGGACAGAACGTGGATCTGACAGAGGAATCCGGACAGAACGTGGATCTGACAGAGGAATCTGGACAGAACGTGGATCTGACAGAGGAAGCCGGACAGAACGTGGATCTGACAGAGGAATCTGGACAGAACATGGATCTGACAGAGGAAGCCGGACAGAACGTGGATCTGACAGAGGAGATGAACATATATGAACAGACATATGACATGCATGAGCTGTGATGTGCATTTGCAAGATATTTTCTGTTGATTTAACAAGTTTCTCTGTTTTGAATAAACCATCATATCCGAGAGAAAAACTGCGGAAAACTCCAACAAATCTTGAGAGGTTTAAAAGTGCTTTTGCAAAACAAACAAATAAACAGTTAAATAGATGAATAAAACTGAAAGAAGGAGTTTTCTCCCAGTGATAACAAAAATCTTACATAAAAACTGACAATTAATGCTTTCTGTCTGTACAGACTGATCCATCTAAACCTACAGAAAAACAGAGTTAAAACATTACAGACAGACAACCTACAACAATTTTCCATTTTGGTTGGAGGCTTTGCCACAGGAGAGGACAGATCCTCTCAGTACTTAATGTACAAAAGAAGGGGAGAGAGTTCCTGATTGAGTTTTTTCTTAGTGTCCGTCTAACACCCCAGCACTACCCAGACTGGAGAATTATGATGCATTACTGATGCCAACACACCCCGAGAACCCGATTAGAATGCCTCTATGCCCAGCCCAGTTTGAACAGCCTCAGTTCCAGCATTTAAAACCACAGAAAACATATTTTCAATATCGACCTTTACGTAAAAGGGTTATTATCATTCATGTAATTCCGTTTATTGCTTTTCAGTTTCGTTCAAACAGTAAAATCACAAACCACCCAATTAGAATGAACAGAAGTAGGCAGTTAAATGTTCTCCGAAAGTAACAGAGGCAGAAATTTGGCTTCTTCTCTGTGTGTAATTTTGGCACGCTTGGAGAGTGGCCATTACTCGACTCCATTAGGCATGGTCTCGCAGCCAGACAGAGGCCTACAGGGGTTTGAGCTTAAATCCCTACAGTTTATGCGTTGTTTTCACAGCCCTGTCAATGACGTCAGCAGGCAGGATGTTTTGTGTGTGTGTGTGTGTGTGTGTGTGTGTGTGTGTGTGTGTGTGTGTGTGTGTGTGTGTGAGTGTGTGTGTGTGTGTGTGTGTGTGTGTGCGTGCGTGTGTGTGTGTGTGTGTGTGTGTGTGAATGTGTGTGTGAGTGTGTGTGTGTGTGTGTGTGTGTGTGTGTGTGTGTGTGTGTGTGTGTGTGCGTGAGTGGAAACATTCATTTCAGCTCACATGATTGTTTTTACTGCTCCCTTCAAGCTCAGAGCTTCCCCCTGCACGGGTCAGAGCGGCTCGGGCCTCCCAGATCACAGCCATGGCACAGCACGGCCGTAACGAGGCAGCAGAGAAATGCTAATTTAGCTCTCATATTAAGGAAGGGTTCAGAGGCACCGCTTTGGAGATCTCAGAACAGAAGTCACCTCCTGGGGTGATTGTAATGTGCTGTGGGGACATCTTGTAACCATGCTGTCCCAGAACATTTTTGATACCCCTGGGTGATGGACAGGAAAATGCCCATTCCTCCCTAATTTAGCTGAGTGATTAGACTGTCCATGACCTTTTAACTCAAAAAAAAAACTTTCTGACCTCTTTTGCCACTGATAACGAGGCTAGATTGTGTTTCATCATTGTGTGGCTTATTCCCTGTAACAACTTCCAGTGTAGTGATAGGGACTCTGTGCTAGGAGAGAAGCCATCTGGCTAGTTCTTTTGAATGGATGTCAAATTGTGGTCATTAAAGGTCCCAAGGCAATTATTTTAAAGATTAAAGGGGTTCCCCAGTTTGTTGCCAAATTTGTAAACTTGCCACCTAATCACTCCCCTGGTTTAATTAGCGTAATAATCCCTCCCTCTTCACCAGCTGATGGGTGGTGTGTATTTGGCACAAAATGGCTGCCGTGCTTCACCCTGCGGGTGGCTCTGGACAATTTCCCCAGTTCACTAAAATGTTTTCACAGTTCAGCATATAAACAAAGTAACAATTTAATAATTATAAATTTGAAACGTACTTAACATGATGTCTTTTTTCCCTTCTGGGTGAAAAAAATAGGCAACTTTAGATTGAGTGTAATTTAAAGAAAGGAAATACGTGTACTAAATTTTGTCTCTCTGTTGTTGGAAACACTAAATAAATATTGTCTTTTGCTTTAGATCCTGCATATTCTGTCACTAACACCTTGCTTCCACACCTGGCTTGGCTTGATTGAGTTACAGTAGATCACCTGATCATTCTGGATTTCTGATTTTTATGTGACTGTTCCTCTTAGTTTAGTTTAAGATCTAAACTAAGATCTTATCTGGCTCTGAGCATGCTCACTTTGAGTGAAAAAAAAAACAAACACAATAAGATTTTATGGTGTTTTAAGATGATTAAAAAATGTAATTAATTTTTTTTAAAATTCCAGAATCAACTCCAAATTCTATAGATCTATTTTATGAAATGTCTTATAGACTAAATATGAAACTCTGCCAATTCTGAATTCATTGTATGCAATATAGGTCTATGTGACAGAACTGGGTCATTCAGAAATAAGTATCACACCTTTCTTTGACTAAAGGTGCTGGGAGAGTGAATCTAGCTGCAGGATTTCCAGCGCATTCTGCAGAAAGAGCTCCACAATTTCATTTTGACTGAAAATAAAAAAGTAGCAGATTTGCCTTTCCTGCAGAATGGAGGGATGACGGGTGGGTAACGAAGGGCTTTCTGTCTCTTAATTAGAAGTGAAAGAGTTTTTCTCCGTTTTGCTTTTGGGCATTCAGGGAGCTGTGGATGAGATGGAGAGGGTGATATCTGCTCCAAGGGATGATTTAGAGATACACACACACCCACATACACTCACACACACACACACACACACACACACACACATACACACACTCACACACGCACACACATACACACACACCCACACACACACTCACACATGCAGTCATGTATGTCTGTACATGCACACTCTCACACACATACACACACACATGCAGTCATGTATGTCTGTACATGCACACTCTCACACACATACACACACACACACATGCAGTCATGTATGTCTGTACATGCACACTCTCACACACATACACACACACACATGCAGTCATGTATGTCTGTACATGCACACTCCCACACACACACACACATGCAGTCATGTATGTATGTCTGTGCATGCACACTCCCACACACATACACACACACATGCAGTCATGTATGTCTGTGCATGCACACTCCCACACACACACACACACACATGCAGTCATGTATGTCTGTACATGCACACTCCCACACACATACACACACATACACACACACAAGCACACCCACATACACACACACTCACACGCGCACACACACACACATGCAGTCATGTATGTCTGTACATGCACACTCCCACACACATACACACACATACACACACACAAGCACACCCACATACACACACACTCACACACGCGCACACACACACACTCACACACAGTCATATATGTATGAACAGACATACCGTGACACACACACACCCACACACACACTCACACATGCAGTCATATATGTCTGTACATGCACACGCAAACACATACACACACAGTCATATATGCATGAACATACACACACACACACACACACACACTCACACACACTCACACACACACACACACACACACACACTCACACACACACACTCTCTCACACACACACACACACACACACACACACACACACACACACAGTTAGCTGTGAGCCCACTCACAGAAGCAGTGACCCTTGCCTGCACCTAGCCAGTGTCTGATAGATGAACTTGCTGCTGTCATTATTTTAAATAAAGTTTTCAGGTTCAGACAGACAGAAGCCGTTAGATAAGCGCACCGGGGGGAGATGGACAGTCACAGACCTCATTACAGACTGTGTGCCACCACTTCAACAACACCCTCCCAGTGTCTCTGAGGGGGACAAATACACTCCTTCTGCTGGACTCTGTGGAGAGAGGGAAGATGCAATGAAAGGAGGGAGAGAAAGAGGCGGAGATAGGGAGAGTGGGGTGGATGGAGAGAGTGGGCGAAGGAAAGAGAAGAAGAGATACAGGGGGAAGATAGAGAAGTAGGGGAGGAGGGTGTGAGATTAAGAGAAAGAGAGAGGGAGGGAGGGTGGGAGAGAGAGAATGAAGGGGAGCGATAGAGAGAGTGAGGGAGGGGGAGAAAGAAAGAGATGGAGAGATTGGGCAGAGAGAGATGTTGGAAAGGAGGAGGTGAGATGAAGAGAAAGCGAGAGGAGAGAGAGAGAGAGAAAGACTGACACTATCTGTGAACGATGGAGATACAGTATGTTATAAATATGGCTTACTTTTATGGCATTCATTTATAACATCATAAAGATGGATGGGAAAGGTGTAGTTTAGAATTATGGGATGGGAAGACATATTTAGCTGAAGTTAATCATTCTGAAAAATACATTTCATGTAAAATTTCGAACCACATTAAAAAAAGTCATTAAACTAGATTTGGTTTGTCATCAGGGTTGTAACAATAAATCAGTCCATTTCACCCAGTGTGTTTTATAATCATTTCATGACCGTTCATTTCCCATCCGGCACATTTACTGCCGGCACGGCACATATCCTCCTCCGCTTTTTTCCACATTATTTTTGTTTAATTTGGCGTTCTGTCAAAGTAAAAAATCCAGTTAGGCTCCGGCCATCTCTCCTGTCTCTCTCTCTCTCTCTCTCTCTCTCTCTCTGTCACAATCCATCACCCCCACTTTAACAGACCTGTCGCGGCGTAATGACCTCGCTTAAAAACGTGTTTGACAGGCGACAGCTTCTCCCGTCAGGCGTGCCGGTCGGTACGTAAAGACCGCGATCAGAAGTGAAGTTAAGGTGGATGAAAATCATTTAGACGGCCCCGGGAGACGGATACCGCCAGCCCGGGTTTAGAGAGACACGGCGGTTTTCACGATGTCTTTAAAAACGGTAAAGAGGGAAGAATGCGTATGAAGAATGCTTGAATTCATCACTTTTTTGTAAACAGATTATTTCTCTCCTCAGTTTTTTTCTCTTTGAATTTTCCAGTGTTGCCTGTCAAGTGACTATTTCACACCCTACAGGTCACACAGTACTACAGGAAAGTCAGTGACTATTTTACACCCTACAGGTCACACAGTACTACAGGAAAGTCAGTGACTATTTTACACTCTACAGGTCACACAGTACTACAGGAGAGCCAGTGACTATTTTACACCCTACAGGTCACACAGTACTACAGGAAAGTCAGTGACTATTTTACACTCAACAGGTCACACAGTACTACAGGAAAGTCAGTGACTATTTTACACCCTACAGGTCACACACAGTACTGCAGGAGAGAGCCAGTGGCTATTTTACACCCTACAGGTCACACACAGTACTACAGAAGAGACACAGGGCAGTCACTATGTTACACCCTACAGGCCACACACAGTACTACAGGAGAGACACAGGGAAGTCACTATATTACACCCTACAGGCCACACACAGTACTACAGGAGAGACACAGGGAAGTCACTATATTACACCCTACAGGCCACACACAGTACTACAGGAGAGACACAGGGAAGTCACTATATTACACCCTACAGGCCACACACAGTACTGCAGGAGAGACACAGGGCAGTACAGGGCAGTCACTATATTACACCCCATACCCCACACACAGTAGTAGAGTATAGCCAGTGGTAAAGTGATTAATTTACACTCTACAAGTTCCCCAGAGTACTACAGGAGAGCCGGTGACTCTCTTTAACCCTGTAGACCCCAAACAGTGCTAAATAAGAGTCAGTGGTGATCTCTCTGTCTCTAACTGAGCACAGTTGGCACATCGCTGGAAGCTGATGAGCTAACACAGTGGGAGGTGGAGGAACCCCTTGCCTGGCCCACCCTGTCTCTGCTGGGGTGTGGATAATCATGTCCCAGTGCTACAGGCCCCTGGACACGGTTAACCAATGTCTCAGGCCCCAGCCCATGCTAATGGAGGGGCTAGCAGAGAGCACCTTCACTGATTGAGCCGCCGGGGAATCCCTTATCCAAAACTTCAGAACATTCGGTTTGCTGACTTAAGGAGAACATGTCCCTCCGCCTCATTATATCACAGTAAAACAGCCATGCGTTTGAGCGCACAGAATCTGCTCCGCAAGTGTGGGGTTTAGGTAGTTTCTGTGTATTTGTGGATCCTCAGCAGGCTGCGTTTATTAGCTCCAGGGTGGTTACTTGTGAGGACCGTGTGGCTGTGAGGACTGTTACTTGCGAGGAACGTGTGCTTGTGAGGACCGTGTGGTTGATGGCCTGATAGCCATGTAGCACTTTGAAGAGCTGCAGTCTGTCCAAGCAAAACTAATGCTTTTGCAGAAAAGTATTAAACCTGGGAGGCAATGGAGGGAGAAGAAAAAGAAGGGAAGATAGAGGAATTGAAATTAAATAGAGGAAGGAGGAAGAGATAGGGGGTGTGGAGAGCGAGAGAGAAAGGGACAGCGAGAAAAAGAGAGAGGGGGAGTAAGCTTTGTTCTGAATGAGGCGCTGTCAGCAGATTCACTGAACCCTGAACACAATCACTTCACCATTTCAGTGATTTTTACAATTTACACCCCCTCTCCTTTTACACCCCTCATCTCTCTCTCTCTCTCTCTTTCTCTCTTTCGCTCTTTCTCTACCTCTCTGCTTATAACCACTTTTCACTGCCATGCTTTTCAATGTCTCATAAATGATAATAAAAAAAAACGAAAAGTTTTTGCTGATGAAAATTATCAACATCATATCTTTCTGCAGTTATGATTAAGCACAACATGTTGTGAGAATCATTAGACCAATCCTTGCACCAATAAACAGCATTAATAACAAGAATTATTATTATAACCTTCAGCAATTACATTTGTGCAGCTCTGTTCGTACAGAGCAGGATTTGATTTTTATATCCCCTTTATATAATCATTGCAGAAGAAATTTGCAGGACAAGAAAACCAACCAAAACAGACCAAAACTTGTTTACCCCAAACTCAACCCACAAAAGCAGACAAAAGAATAAGAATCAATAAATAAATAAACAAAGAAACAAATAAACATGCAACCAAACAGAAAATCTGCAAAAAAGGCAAACATTTTCAAAGCGACAGTGATCCATCAACAGTCACAAAACTTCTCCCCTCAAAATACTTGTGAACAAACCCAAAGTGCCCACCATTGTATCATAGGAATGCTAAAGCCTTAGTTCAGCTGAGAGAAGGGGATTATGGGAGCGTGAGAGAGAGATCATATACCTTTAATGTCGTAAAAGGTTTGTAGGCACCATGACAGACTTGCTCTGCTTGTCCTGCCAACAAAGATCAGTTGAATTGTACTGGTCTGAGGGAGAAATAAAAACAGACGAAGACAGAGAGAGACAGAGGCACTGGGGTATTGGTTTATTTAAAAGAAACGTATCAGCTTTGAGCGTCTCAAAAGCTTCTGGATGGGAGGAGGGCCTCATAAGACAGGATAATATGGAGGACGGGGATAACAGGGCGAGCCAGGAGGAGGGAGATTGAGGTTCTGGGGTATAGTTTATTTAGCGATTTAACATCAGAGCTCATTTCTATCATCAAAATATTCTCACTTTTCACACTCCATGCAAGAGAAATCTCAAAAAAATATATATTTTTTTTTGTTTTGGGCAGAGTAGAGCAGATTGATCTGGATTCGTGACTAGACGTGCCATGCCACCCCCAGAGGTACACTGGGAAGGGTCCACAAAGGATGATCTCTCCACCCCCCACAAGCAGAGTAGTGCGAACAAAAATGTATTATAGCCTCCTGCACACACACACACACACACACACACACACATCTTGTCCAAGTGACCCATCCTTCAAGCATGCATTAGGGACCTCCTTGGTTGCGTTAACGCTGCAGAGAATGCTAATCGCTAATGTCACCCTCATACAACGGGCTACATACCATTTAGCCAGTTTTCACCTGTGTTAACAAAGACTCAGATGTGTGTGGAAGGCTTCTCGTGTGTGTGTGTGTGTGTGTGTGTGTTGAGAGTGGGTGTACTTGTGGGACCATGGGTTCAAATACCAGGTGGATTGTAGCTTTGCAGCCCCCCCAAAGCATCCACCACCCCCCTCCCCTCAATGAGGAACGCTAGCCTCCTAAATCTGGATTTGCCATGGTAAAAGGCCGCTGTAAGGGGGATTACAGAACCATGGGGGAAATGGAAAACCTTGATGGCTAAGGGACGATGACTGTGTAATACTGCATAAGACCGCATTTATTGTCCATGCAGAAATATCACATATCCTCAGGGCATGTTTACATTGCGATAAAACAACTGAACTGACTGAACCTGAGGATTTATGTGAGAAAATGACAGGACGTCCCAGAAGTTTATCTCTGTGTGTGCTAAAATGTATGTACACATGCCATGGTACACACACACACACACACACATTCTCTCTCTCTCTCTCTCTCTCTCTCTCTCTCATACATATGCACACACATATTCTCTCTCTCTCTTTCTCTCTCTCTCTCATACATACACACACACATATTCTCTCTCTCTCTCTCATACATACACACACATATTCTCTCTCTCATACACACTCTCATACACACACACATACACAGGGCTCACTGTTATTTTCTCATGTAAATTCTTTGGTTTAGTCAGTCATTTTGTTATAGTGTAGTTCACACAATGGGTCATTCATGTACCTACATTCTCACATTGAAGATGACCGATTTGTGATAGTGATTCTTTACATCTCATGTATTTCAGTTCAGATCCATGGGTTGAATTTGTTTTTACTCTGATGCTTTCTCTCCAGTTTGTAAGTCAGTGCTGAATATCCAGAAGAGGGAGCTAGTGAGCAGTTTCTGTCTCATATTCAAATAAGTATAATAAGTGAAACCAAATTACCAACAAACCGATCAATTTCAGAGTTTATCTTATCAGGCTCTCAGAGATATTAGAGAGATATTAGACAATCTGTCCCTTCTGTCTCTCCCTCTCAATTCAATTAAAATGATTTATTGTCATGATAAATATTTTGCCAAGGCTTCACAGAAGCAAACATTTAAGACATTAATCTATAACAACAAATAGAAAAACCAATAAACTCAACCAAATCATTTTTGTGATGCAACATAACAAATATGAAATCAATGTGTGCAATCTCAAATTCAAATCAGCTTTTACCAAAGAATGCGAATAATGACTCAATTAATACCAGAATACAACTGAAGTCTTGGGCTCAGAGAGTGTGGGACCCCCTGCCTTGGGTCAGGATATGTGACTTCATGTTGAGACGTTGTTGTGGTTGTAAGCCCTGCTTCGACCTCCCCCCCACCCCACACCCCCCTCACCATTTTTATTTTTCTGCTTTTTCCTTCTCTTTCTCCCTCACCTCTCCTAGTTCCTCTGTCTCCCCATTCATTTCACTCTGTTGCTATCACATCTCTCTCTCTTACTGACTGAGCCACTCTTTACTGTACTCACTGAGCCACTCTACAGGGCCTAGTCTTGTGCTAGTGGTATGAGCCTTCACTGACTGAGCTACTCTTTACTGACTGAGCTACTCTGTAGTGACTGAGACTTTTTACTGACTGAGCCACTATATCCTGACTGAGCTACTCTGTAGTGACTGAGACTTTTTACTGACTGAGCCACTATATCCTGACTGAGCTACTCTGTATGCATTTACACAGTTTGTTCTGTTTTTTGTGTGTTTTTTTCTGCCAGTCACTGAGTGCGGAGCTCAAAGCCGTTTGGGGCCGTTTTGTAGAGACCTTCAGATGCAAAGCCAGTCCCGTCCTCCCCGTGATGAATGTGTGAACCGCAGACTGCTGGGAGAGAGAGCGTTCGGGCCGATCCACATCCCCAACCGTGTCTCCGCGGCTTTATCTCCGGCATCAAGACCTCGAAGATCAGCCTGTCAGCGGCTGACGGCCAATCAGGCATCCATCGCTGCGGGGAGCGTTATTGTTGTTTGGTGTTATTGTAATTTGTCGGTGGGAGGGCTGGGTTTGTGCTGTGGAGGGGTGGGGGGGGGGGGGGTTAACAGTCAGGCGGTAAAACAGGAAGCTGTACCGTAGCGATGGCCCAGTTTTTAGCATCTCTGTTGTGAGCGGCTCTGAGAGCGTTTTGAAAGATCTTTCCCATTAAAGCTCTGTTGTCCCTCTGTGAGTTTATAAGGGTTTAACGGTTTCTTTTTTTAAACTGCGGGAGACCGTGCCGGCATATTTATCACCCTGACATCACTTCCTGTCTCAGTTTTAATGAGAAACAATTCCAGCCTACCCTTGTTTCCTCACCCTTTCTCTCTTTCTCGATTACTCAGGTCAACCAGAGGGGGCGCTAATGAGCAATGGGGTGAGGTTTAGCATGCAAATCCAACCCTCCCATTCCCAGAGAGAGGCTCACCATAAAGGGTAAACACTTGGCATCTTGTTGGATCTCTGGAACCGGCTGGTCACCACAACAGCCCTGATCTGATCCAGACGCTCGAGATCCAGGAAATTCATACCAGGAAATTCATATTCTGCGAATCTGTCAACATCTCAAAAATGCAATATTCTGAGAATTTGTTTTCCATTTTCTTTTCAAGCGCTAAGTGCAGTCATAACATGAAATGAAATGTTGCTTTCCTGACAAACAACTTTTTTCTGCTGATTTTGAAATCAGAATCTTTTGCATATTGAATGTGTTTTTTACAGCAGTGCCATGAAACTGAGAAGAAAAAAAAAGTGATGCGTCACATGAAACGTGTCAACAGCAATAATCATCTCTCCGCTAGACGGGGGTGATAAAGCAGTACAGCCCAACTGTCTCCCTGTTTGAAAGGAGGGACCTGTCTCCCATGCAGCGAGCTGCATCTGTGTCGGGATGCCAGACCCCCCCGCTGGTCCCCGCTCTCACCCAGAACTCACACACTGTCACCGCAGCTCAAAATAACTCCATATTTCCTCTGGATCCCCCCCCCCCCCCCCAACCCCGCCCATGGCCCCGTTCCACGCCGGAGATCTGCGGAGATTGTGGCCCAGTTCCAGCCAGGAGCCTTCGGCCCGGCCCCGCCCCGCCGCAATTAACTCGTCGAGCCGCCATGTCAGTCGCTGTGCGCTGAAAGTGCAGAGGTGCAGTCCCCGTTTCTCTGCAAGGCTGCAGAGTCACAGAACTGCTCTGTCAGACCGCCTGCGCTCGGGTGCCTTTACTGTCAAATCAGTCAGCGTTTTTCTCTCTCCTCTTCACTCTCTGTTTTTCATGTTTGTGGGGGTTGGGGACAAGTTCACCGGCTGTAAAAATATAAAATATGTTATATTCAGATATGTCATATAGCTCTTTTTCAATTTTATGTTTTAATGTTTTTGGTATAATACTATATTCTCTGTGTTATAATTTCCTTTTTATTTGTTCTCATGTATGTGGGGTTTGTATAATTTTAATAGCTTTGGGAATGCTGGCTAACTCCTGAGCGGGTGGGAGTGGACGGGTGAGGGTAGGGGGGTTTGAAAACGCTCCTATCAAGAAACAGCTTATGGGAGGGAGACAGCTGACAGGAGCAGGACAGCTGACAGGAGATGGACAGCTGACAGGAGATGGACAGCTGACAGGAGAAGGACAGCTGACAGGAGCAGGACAACTGACAGGAGAAGGACAGCTGACAGGAGCAGGACAGCTGGCAGGAGAAGGACAACTGACAGGAGCAGGACAGCTGGCAGGAGAAGGAGAGCTGACAGGAGCAGAACAGCTGACAGGAGCAGGACAGCTGGCAGGAGCAGGACAGCTGGCAGGAGAAGGACAGCTGACAGGAGCAGGACAGCTGACAGGAGCAGGACAGCTGACAGGAGAAGGACAGCTGACAGGAGCAGGACAGCTGGCAGGAGAAGGACAGCTGACAGGAGCAGGACAGCTGGCAGGAGAAGGACAGCTGACAGGAGCAGGACAGCTGACAGGAGAAGGACAGCTGACAGGAGCAGGACAGCTGGCAGGAGAAGGACAGCTGACAGGAGCAGGACAGCTGGCAGGAGCAGGACAGCTGACAGGAGAAGGACAGCTGACAGGAGCAGGACAGCTGTCTGTGTGTGAGTGTGTGTGTGTATGTGTTTGTGTGAGTGTGTTTGTGAGTGTATGTGTTTGTGTTTGTGTTTGTGTGTGTGTCTCACACAGTGTTCTCTTCCCCCGAGCTCGGCCACCCTCCCCTCTCTTCTCCCTCTCTCTTTTACCATCTGCCTCCTCACCTCATTCCCTGTCATTTTCTCTCTCTCCATCACTTTCTCCTCTCTTGTGTCCCCCTGCCTGTAACCACACTTGCACTGACCTTATCTCTCATGTTCAGGTGAGCTGCGCTGCGCTGTGAGGGAGGGTGAGTGCAGGTGAGCTGCGCTGCACTGTGAGGGAGGGTGAGTGCAGGTGAGCTGCGCTGCGAGGGAGGGTGCGTGCAGGTGAGCTGCGCTGCGCTGCGCTGTGAGGGAGGGTGAGTGCAGGTGAGCTGCGCTGTGAGGGAGGGTGAGTGCAGGTGAGCTGCGCTACGCTGTGAGGGAGGATGAGTGCAGGTGAGCTGCGCTGCGCTGTGAGGGAGGGTGTGTGCAGGTGAGCTGCACTGTGAGGGAGGGTGAGTGCAGGTGAGCTGCGCTGTGCTGTGCTGTGAGGGAGGGTGCATGCAGGTGAGCTGCGCTGCGCTGTGAGCGAGGGTGAGTGCAGGTGAGCTGCGCTGCGCTGTAAGGGAGGGTGCGTGCAGGTGAGCAGCGCTGCGCTGTGAGCGAGGGTGAGTGCAGGTGAGCTGCGCTGCGCTGTGAGCGAGTGTGAGTGCAGGTGAGCTGCGCTGCGCTGTGCTGTGAGGGAGGGTGAGTGCAGGTGAGCTGCGCTGCGCTGTGAGGGAGGGTGAGTGCAGGTGAGCTGCGCTGTGCTGTGCTG